>APFE030938706.1:0-10931 GCA_000404065.3 Pinus taeda
GACTGTATAGGGAGTCACTGATGAAATACATGGTCAGTAGTAAAGAGAAACCCCAAAACTTTCCCATATATGCAGTCCACTCTGATACGGACTCATACATCCTATTCAATGACAACATGGACAACAACAATAAAGAACCTGTTCAGACAAATAAAACCAATCAAACTGCTGAAAAACAAGACCCTGATATTCAAGCACAAATTGAAACAGACAACACTAATATTCTAGGTCACAAAACAAACAGCAGTAAAAACACAATACCAAGTGAGAAAGAAATCAAGCACACCCAACCAGAAAATCAATCCATGCTCCAGATCACAAATACATGCTACACAGATTTTACCCCAAACCCCCTAAAAAAGGAGTCTTTATGGTTCCTAGAGTTTGATGGTTCAGTCAACAAGTTAGGGGCAGGAGCAGGAGTATGGGTGCACAATAAAGAAAGCAGTTATGCAGAGGGAAGGGCTTATAGACTGAACTTTAGATGTACCAACAATATGGCCGAATATGAGGCCCTGTTACTAGGCCTCAAGTTGGTGAAATCCCTTGAAGTTACCAAAGTATCAATCCGAGGGGATTCTGACTTGGTTATTCAACAGGTTAAGGGCAATTTTGTTACCAAAGATAATAGACTCAGGTCTTACAGAGCTGTAGCTACCGAGCTACTCAAATCTTTTGTTGAATTCCAGGTCACCAAAGTCCCTAGGTCCCAAAACATGCATGCACATAGCTTAGCTATGTTTGCAAGTACTTGCAAACTACCCTTCAACCCTCATCACCGTTTCACAGCTGAGGTGAAACATAGGCCGTCAGTCCCAAACAACATAACAGACTGGCAAGTATTTGACAATGATACACAAATCAAAAATTTCCTGAATCTACAGGAAGAATTTTCAGGCCTCAAAATAGACACTCAGCCAGCAAGTCAATTGCAAATACTCAACTTAGATGACAACCAAATACTGTCACCCAAAACTGCACACCAAATGTTGCATCCTACAATTTTTAATCAGAACAACATTCAAGAAATTCAACAGTTTGAGCATCAAGAAAGATATGAAGATGAAACTGAAATGATAGAGCTAAAGAGCAATTTTCTGCCCATAGGCTTAGCTCCATTAGAAGATATTTTTGATTCAAATGATGTCCCTAATAAACCAAAGTTTGAACCCCTAAATGCTGCCATTGAAGAACATAACATAGGGACAGTTCAACAACCCAAAATAATAAAACTGTCAGCTGCATTGCCACCTGACCAAAAGCCCAAATACATTGATTTGTTTAAAGAATTTCAGGATGTATTTGCATGGAGTTATGAGGACCTTAAATCCTATGATACTTCTATTATACAGCATACAATCCCACTCAAGCCAAACCAAAAGCCCTTTAAACAAAAATTGAGAAGAATAAACCCCATGCTCCTCCCAGCAATGGAGCAAGAAGTCCAAAAGATGTATAAAGCAGGAATAATAGCACCAATCAGGTTTTCTGATTGGATTTCAAACCTAGTTCCCACAAGGAAGAAAACAGGTGAAATTAGGCTCTGTGTGGACTTAAGAAACCTCAACCAAGTCTCACTGAAGGACAACTACCCCCTACCTAAAATGGACCACATTTTGCAAAGAGTGGTAGGTTCTTCAAGGATTTCCTTGTTGGATGGCTTTTCAGGTTTTAACCAGATTCTAGTACACCCTGATGATCAGGACAAAACAGCATTCACAACCCCATGGGGGACCTTCAAATATGTTAAAATGCCTTTTGGTTTAAAGAATGCAGGGGCTACATTACAAAGAGCAATGGATATTGCCTTTGCCAAAGAAATTCATGACTTCCTAGTCATTTATCTGGATGATCTTACACCATTTTCCAAATCAAATCATGAACATCTAAATCACCTCAGACAAATCTTTCTGAAGTGCAGAAAATATGGGATATCATTGAATCCCAAGAAATCCATTTTCGGTCTGGAGGAAGGTAAACTACTAGGACACATTATCTCCAAGGATGGCATTAGAATTGATCCAGACAGAATCCAGGCCATCCAAAATATGCCCCATCCCAGAAACATAAAAGAATTACAAGCCTTTCTGGGGAAAATCAACTTTTTAAGAAGATTTATCCCAAATTTGGCTGAGCTGAGCAGATTGCTCAATAATATGCTCAGGAAAGATTCCAAAGTTAAATGGACAGTGGATGCTAAACAAGCCTTTGAAAGCATCAAACTTGCTCTCACCCAAACCCCTGTCCTGACCAGCCCTCAATTTGACAGAGACTTCATCATTTTCTCCTTTGCCTCTGAACATACAGTTGCTGCAGTTTTGCTTCAAAAGGATGATTTAGGAAATGAAAAACCCATAGCCTTCTTCAGCAAAGCTTTAAGAGATGCCCCCCTCAAATACCAAATTATGGAAAAACAGGCCTATGCCCTGGTCAAAGCCATCAAAGACTTCAGGATTTATATCCTTTATTCTCATGTAGTTGCTTATGTACCAAACCCAATTGTCAAAGACATCCTTACACAGGAGAACTTAGAGGGCAGAAGAGGCAAATGGATAGCAAGTATTTTGGAATTTGACATAGAAATAAAGCCTACCAAACTCATAAAAGGGCAGGGCTTAGCAAAACTAATGTCTGAAACAAACTTCCAAGCCCTCGACATAAACCAACTAGACAGTGAACAGGAGCTGGCGACTCCAAAGATCAATGTAGCCTTTGAGCAATCCCCTTGGTATTCTGATATCTGTTATGTATTGCAAAACCTGTGTGCTCCCCCAGGACTGTCCAGGACCAAGAGTAGGTTTGTGAAAATGAAAGCCTCTAAATTCTGTGTCATGGAAGAGAATTTGCTTTGGAGGAATCATGAGGGAATCTTGTTAAATTGCCTAATTGAAAATGAAGCCAACAGGATCATGGAAGAATTTCATGCAGGAGAATGTGGTGGTCATCTTTACTGGAAATCCACTGTGAACAAAATACTGAGGGCTGGATATTACTGGCCCACTGTCTTTTCTGATGCCAAGAGATTCACCACTGCATGTCACAAATGCCAAGTGTTCGAAGGAAAAAGACAGCTGCTGCCTTTACCCCTGAGGCCTATTGCAACAGAGAAACCATTCCAGCAATGGGGCCTTGATTTCATTGGAGAAATCAACCCCTCTTCTTCAGGGCAACACAGGTAGATTCTTACAGCAACAGATTACTTTACAAAGTGGATTGAGGCAATTCCATGCAGGCAAGCAAATGACTCTACCATCATTCAATTCTTGGAAACAAACATTCTGGCTAGATTTGGATGCCCTGACAAAATAATAACAGATAATGCTACTGCATTCAGATATAAGAAAATGGTGAGTTTCTGCCATAAATTTCATATTACATTGGGCCACTCTACAGCATACTATCCCCAGGGCAATGGGCTGGCAGAATCCTCAAACAAAAGCCTGGTAAATATGATCAAGAAATTATTAGAGGAGAACAAGAAAAATTGGCACAAGAAACTAGTAAATGCATTATGGGCAGACAGACTAACAACTAAGAGATCAATTGGAGTCAGCCCATATGAGTTAGTCTATGGTTTAGAGGCTAAATTCCCTTCATCATTAGGGATCCCTGCTATGAAGATGCTCCAGGAGTGCCAAGCTGAGCCCAATGACATGCAAAGAAGGATAAATCAGATTATAGGTTTACAGCAAACCAGGGAGGAAGTATTCAACAGAGTTCAACTGCTGCAAGAAAAACTTAAAAGGGCATTTGACAGAAGAACCAAAGCAGAGAATTTCAACATAGGTGACAAAGTCCTCAAATGGGATTCAAGAAGAGAGAGCAAAGGTAAACATGGGAAGTTTGACTCCCTTTGGAGAGGACCATTCTTAATACAAGCTGTGCAAGGAAATAACACCTATTTTCTGCAAAATTTGGAGGAAACTGACTTAGAGGAAGGCCCTATCAATGGCAGGATGCTAAAGCACTATGTTAATTACCTCCCATAAAAGAGTTAGCATAATCTGTACATAATCTATGTATATAAATCCTGTGTGTATTGTATATATTGTTCTTATAGGAGCATGAAGGTGAGATCACTCTGAAGGCATTACAGATAAAGAATGAAATGGGAAAACAGGATGTATTTCAGTTCATCAGTAACAGAACCCCAAAAGTGCCAGAGAAGCAGTATAAGAACTAAGGCACACTGACCTGCTGTTCTTGGTCTTTCCAGGAGAAAAACCATCCCCATGTGGAGCCACTGTTAGATACCTATACCAATAGGTTTCATATTTCGTGATTGGAGATCAAAGGTCCAAATATGCTCTGCTTTGATGATGCAAAGATCACATATTTCCTCAAAAAGGACTAATGCCTGTCTCAGTTTTGACATGAACTTAATTTTGATGGATGGTCCAACAGTCTAATCTGGATCATGCCATGTTTTCAATTTACTTGTTGTAGAATAGAGAATGATATCTGTCCAAACTGTTTAATCTTGGCAGATCAGTAGATAGGTAGAGAAACAAAGGTTCCCAACTATCGAATCTGGGACCTTGGAAGGAATAAGGGTTGCATTAGATAGGGAATATGAGAAAAGCCAATAAAAGAAAAGGCATGCAAAGGGTCTGCAAGTCCAAGTGCACCCTCCAAAGAAGAAGAAAAAATGTTAGGTGAAATAGGTGGGTAGGTAGATGGGGTTGCAGAAATTGTTTATCTTCCAAGTCAAAGTTGCTGAAACATCTTCAGGAAGAACAGCACTGGAGCATGACTAACTCCCCTGTCTTTCATTTGTAAAATACTCATTACTAACTCCCTTCCCCAAGTTGCATAAAGCTTAAGAGATTCAAATGTTTAACATTCTTATGGTTTGGAAAGGCCACATCTCTTGTGCAAAATCTTTTCATTTTGAACTACTCCTCACTCATGTGTTTTCTCCATATTAACTACTAACCCTACTACTTAGCTCCCTATACCCCATTATCCCTATTACTATAAACACCATGGTGTATAAACCCCAGAATGTCTATAAACATCCCCCCCCCGGTGCTATAGCCATATGTCCTGTTTGAAAGGAATCAAAATGACACCTGGTCACTTTGATGAACCTCCCAGGCCTCCCCTCTCATTGTGCCTCATCTTGCTCATATAGCCCTCATCTGTAAAGAACAGTCACCATAAAACCCATCTTATCCATAACCCTTTTGCTAAAAATTGGAAAAACCCCGAAAAAGTCATAAAACCAAAGTTCCCCGCCCCTCATAACCCTTCTCCCCTTCTCCGCCTAAAAAACCCACTTTCTAAAGTCAAGAATGAAATTTTAATTAGAGGTGCACGGGCAAATAAACCCACAAAACCCAAAAACCTATGGTTTCTTACACCCCCGCGGCCTTTTTATTTAACCAATATTTAATTCCTCGGCGGGTCCCCCACTGTATTAACACGCTGACACATCCCGATTTCCGCCAGCCGTCAGATCTTCCGCCCCTCCATCCAACGGTGGGCGGTCGATCCGCCAACGAACATGCCCGACCTTTGACGGCCGGGGGATGGGCGGTATTGCTGCCATACCCCCGCCACGCGTCAGGCACGGAATGTGTTCGCTGCCCCCCCCTCCAAACCACTTACCACCGGAGGGCCTGCCGGGGAAACCGCTTACCGCCATCCTCATACCGCCCTCCCACCACGTCACCCCTCCGCCAGCATGACGTCACCCCACTTCCCGCCAATGTCGTACTTCCACGTCCTTTCACTCCTTCGCGCCCCCGCGCCCCGTGGCCCTCCACGTAGCCCGCCACCCTGCTATGCCACCTGGGCGTCCGCGTCACCTACCACGTCATCCCTTCCGTACCTTGGGACCACCATGACGTCATCACAAAAAGGCGCCAAATCACCCAAAATGCATAAAAAGGGCAAAAAACTGTCATTTTTCAACGTTTGCTGCCGAATAACCTGGAGCTCAGCTGAGGGCGAATTTGATTTCCAACGGTTGAAATTCAAAAGTCATCCGCCACATCTGTTGCTGCGTCCATTGTCAACTCAACCACACTCAATTCAGCCATTTTCGGCCGCTGCAACTGCCCATACGCCGTTAAAACAGGTATTTCGCCGCATGCACCCTCTTGCCATCTCAATTGTCCATATAAAACCTGTTTCCTGTTCAATTACTATCATAATTCAAAAAACCCTGTGGTTATTCGCCATTAAAACTGCCCGAGAGACCTCTGTAAAACCCTGTACAGTGATAATTGCCAGTGAAAACCCCAAGCAATGGAAGCTTTAACTGCTCTGGATACCTTACCCCTCAACCCACCCAACAGAGACCTAGAAGCCATACCTTTGGTGGACGATGATGCTCTCATCACGGACTTTGTGGCACCAAGAAACCATTTGAAGACCTACTGTCAGCTGAGGAACACTTATTCAGACGACAGTGACCTGTATGGCATATGGCAATCCAATTTGCCTACTTACTTTCTGCCTTCTGTCAATATTTTTCCAGAGATTATCCATCTATGTGCAGAGAATTATGACTGTGATCTCAGGGCTGTGAAGTCTCCATCGGGAAGCATCCTCTTTCACATAACTCCAGACTCTATTAACCAGATGCTTAATTACACTCTGACCCAGTCACTGTATCCTTTATCCATGGATTATTTGCTAGATGAGGGCTCCAAACTTTCCACTCCAGACATTGAGATCATAGCCAAAAAGTTCATGAAGGCAGACCGCCAGCCCTCTGGGCCGCCCCCTTTCTCATACCAGGATTTCAATGAAGTAGGCCAGCTGCTGATAGACATGGTGACCTCTGTGCTGGGGTTCAACACCAATGAACATATTGACACAACTGTGCTGGTGATGCTATCTGCATACAGCCCCAGGCAGCCCCCTGAGATCAAGTACAACTATGCCAAGTACATTGCATCCAAAATACATGATCAGTTGTCCAGACTGAACAGAGAGGCAATATTCAAATATTCCTCATACATCTACCACCTGTTCTTGTATTATCAGACTGACAGCTTCCAATGCTCAATCAGGAAGCTAGACTCAAAAGGGGAAAGAAGGTCTGTGATCTACTGGTCTTCAGTTTTTCACCAGGTTCAGGACTCCCCTTACTCATACTGTGAGTTTGTGGATCAATTTGTGTATCCAGTCATCTGCCTACTGAAGAGGACTCCCCCTGCAAGATTATCCAGAGATATGCAGAAAATTTTGCAGCTATCTAGAACCTACAAAATTGGTGACTGGTATTTGTACCAAAACCACTCAGTCATCAGGATCTATGGCTGTGAGCTCTGTCCATACAGACTCCCAAAGTACGTTCCCATAAGGTTGTTTGCTCTGGAGTACTATAGGCAACTGATAAACTCAGACCTAACACATTTTCACAGTGCCAAGAAGAAGGCCAACCTGAAATTCAGGGACCACTTAGGCCCATTCACAATGAACAAAAAGGATGGTTGGCAGGAGGCTGACCAAATATTGGGGCAGCAATTAAAACTCAAGAAGAGTTTCTGGTGGGTCCCTTATGACCCAGAAGGTTTCATAAGTGCAAGAAGAGTCAAATTCAGGCTACATCCTTATAACCACTCCCCCCTCTCACAAGTACAACCATTTGCAAATCAGGACGAATGGGTGCCTGGGACAATAGTGGAGGAATTGACTCAGGAAGAACTAATGGAACAAAATGTGAAAGATCTTGAAAAAACTCTTGACTTGGACTCTTGTCAAAAGGTTTTCAAGCAATCAGTCCAGACAGAGGAAAGCACCTCAACCACACTACACATCCAAGAAGCTCCAGCAACAACTGCCAAAGGAAAGGAGAAGATGGACGAGTATCAGGAAGCAGAAGCAGGGCAGCCCAGTACCACAGGAGACCAGCAAACAACACAGGCTCCTCCCCTGCAAACTGAACAAATCCAAATCCCAGTTTTGCAGACCCCTCTAAACAGTGAGAGAGGGAGGAAAAGGGACAGAGCAGAAGTAACACCCCCTACAGGGTCAGTACAACAACCAGAGGCTAAAAGGCAAAGGACCGACCCTGAAGCTGAAGGAGAAATAAGTGAAGAGCTGGAACGAAGTCAAAACAGGGAAAAACAAGCAAACCAACCAACAACCACCAGCTCAATCCATCCTGAACAATCCCAACAGCACACAGGGGAGGTATCTTCCTCCAGACAGCAGGGACAGAGGCCAGCCACAGTCAAAGAGGGATTTATAGAGATTAAGGCTCAGAATGAGTTATTGAGAGTACAGTTATATGAGCAGTTCCTCAACACCAACCCAGCCAAAAAACAAAGATTAATGGCTGCATTTGACTTTAAGGATGAAAAGATGATATTTACTCATCTTAAACCAAAGGTCCCACACCCAAAGACTCCAGAGGACTACTACAAATCTAATATGGAGGTCTTTGCCAAGGACATACACCCCATGGACCAAATAGAGTTGCACAAGCAAACTGGGGAAATGGTGTATGCCACACTTGCTGACAGGGCAATGCTGGCCCACCAGCTAAAAGAGTCACTAAAGCACACCAACAGACAACTGGACTTGGAAAGGCTGTCCTCCTCTGCCAAAGATAATAGAATAAAAACTTTGGAGGACATAATTGTTGAACAAGGCTACAATCCAAAGGACCTAAAGGGTGCCAAGGCCCTTATGAAGAAGAAGGAGGATGACATAGCTGCATTGAGAAGGCAGGCAAAATTGCCTCCTACCATCCATCCTGACACAGCACAACTGGCCCAGGAAAAACAGGTGGACCAAGCTATGGAATTGCTCCTAGCTATGAACCAGAGGATAGTGGAGATGGAGGCAGAATTGGAGAAAGCCATGCAGCAGAAACAAGGGGAAACTGCCTCCCAGCCACCTCAGACCTCCACAAATGTTCAAGCTGCCCCTACAGTTCAAACAGCAGCAGCTCCTGTCAGTACTCCAGAACCTACCACTGCCACATCAGCAACTGGAGCAACTGTGGGGGTCACAGCAGCAGCAGAATCCAGCCTGAGCATGGAAGAAATGATGAAGGCTGTCAAGGAGCTGGAGGGCCAGGTCTCAGAGATAAATGTCACCAAGGAGAAACTGGCCAAACTGGAAGCCAACTATGATAAATAAAAAATGACCGTGGCTGAGAGGGAAAGGGAGGTAAAAGCCTTGAAGAAGACCATTGCAGAACTGGAGAAAAAGCTCAATTTTGAGGAGGTGACTGCAGAAATCAAGCAGGTGATATGGACTGCCATTGGGCAGGTAATCACTAACCAGTGGGAATACATAGTTGCTATATATGAGCAGATAGGGCTAATTGGCAAGGCAAAGAAAGAGCTACACAGAGCAAGAAATGAGCTAGGCAACATGGCAGACCTTGCTCCTAAGATGATAGAAATTTTGAATCACAGGAATAGTTCTCAGCTGATCCAAATGGGAATTGAAAACAGGACTGAAACTATTTCTGTAATTAAGAAAACCACAACAATGAGGAACTTGATCCAAACACTGGACAGAAGGGTGCATGACATGCAAGCAGATATAGCCAAGTTCCAGAACAGGTTCACAGCCCTGCAGGACAAAGGGCTTCCCAGTCTGGAGGAATCAGGAAAGCTTCTCTCTTATGAGAAGTACATTAAAAGAATGAGCACCTTTTCAGCTGTGCAGATTGCTGAGGCTTCAGGGTCATCTACAGCAGGCCCACTAACAGGACAGGTTCTTTTTAATAAATTAGATAATTTGTTTTTCATTAAAAATGAGGTGGCACATCTATTTGATAAGCCTCCCGATTTTTACAAGTACACAGAGGCCGATGAGACCGTTGGGGCAATTTTGAAGCACCAGCTTCCCCATCCCGAAACGTGGCATGACCTGGTAGGGCTACTTTTGAACCAAGGCTAGGGGAAAAGAAACCTTCTGCAGCAATTAATCCATATTGCGCCAAACAGGTGGCCAAAGCTATTAAAGCAAGCACGAAGACGCTGAGCCAACTCAGCACAGGTACACAGCACAGGTACTCGGCATCAACATCAACAGGTACAGGCTACAAGAGCAAGAAAGATACAAAAAATCGGAAGTAACAGAGTACTCCAGCACTTTATCTATGAAAAACTGCGCAGTTAGCTCCGTAGTGCTCGAAGGTCAACAAGTCATCTTGTCAAGAGTTAATAGCTTTAAAGAAGCATGTACCCTTGTAATAACTTCTCATCTACTTCCTCTGAACAAATGTAAGAGATTTTCCCTCTCAGACGACTCCATTCCTGAGAGATTTTTTGTATGTAAAACCCTATATATTGACCCTCGCATTTGGAGGGAGGGGTTGGACTCCGGATGAAAAGAAACTCTGTTCTCCTCTGCATTTCCAGATATTGTAATCTTCAGGCAATTTTAATACAAAGATAGTGGGACTTCTGAAAGATGGTTGCTCTCTTTTGATTTTTGGTGGTGTGTGGCTCAAAGCAGCAAGATTCCTCTGCATTACATGATTCAAATAAGTTCTTTCTCGTGACTCTTTGTTTCATCTGTGTTCTGTTATTTCATATGTATCACATGTTTGCTATGTGTTTAAGCTCCAGATAGTGAAGAGAAAGGATAGTATCAGGATTTAGTCTTTGACTACCCTGAGCTCAATCTGAACTGTCTCCTGTGTTTTCCTCTGATAAGGTGTTTTAAAGCGTAATTCTTAAATGTTACCTTTAAATACCACATCACCACTGTGTATTGTTGTTTAGGAATTCAAGTAGTTGCTCTTAGACAGCAAGCCTTTTCACAAATACACCGCTTAGTAAGGAACTCTTAATTGCTCATTGCTATCTGTAGACACCTAGTTATCTCTATTACAGTTTGTTTCATGAAATGCACACAGGCCTTGTAGCTTTCATCCTCACCGAGACCAAGATTCCAAAACAGAACGCTCTTAGACCCCATTGCCCAATGGATTAGTCTTGCCTATTGATATA
>APFE030938706.1:19759-69803 GCA_000404065.3 Pinus taeda
ACAAATAAGATTAAGGTGAAACAGGTCAAACAAATTGACCAGGCACATTCTATCATATTCTCAAATTCTAAAATATTCTCAGAATTTATTATCAAATTAATTTCGATTCCATAACCCTAACATGTAATTGTGTTTTTCCATATAAATTCCCATCCAATTATTTCAATCCTATGAACTTAAATATGTTTTTTCATATTATGGTGATTTGAAATTGCAGGAAGAAGAAGATTGTTGTGAGGAAGTAGCAACGGAGGAGGTCGGAGGGTGGAAAGAAAGCTCCTACTGACCATTCCTTTCGATTGTTATGTTCAGTAGGTCACATAACATAGAAAACCTTCAAAGAATCGAATGTACTGTCGCATCAAACACAAGAAATTCTAAAATAGTGTTCATTGGGAGTATATCATTATGAAATAATGTTTATTGGGAATATATCTGCATCTTTCCTCGCCTATGGCTCTCTTTTAGTGTCGCATCTAACACATAAATTCTGAAATAGTGTATCCACATCTTTCCTGGACTATGACTCTTTTTGTGTGGTTTGATGTTTATCTTTTCTACCAATCATTGAAACTCTTCATGGAAACGTTGTGATTTCTCTTGTGATTTCTTAGAGACTATACAGAATGGATTTCCGCACTTTATGCCTTACGGCGTTTTCTTTGCAACATTTGATGCAAATGCTAGTACATATTCTTTTTACACACATTCATCCTACACTCGTATTCCCATATTTTTACTCTTATGGCACTTGCCACATTCTACACACCATATTACTCTTCTTACAACCCTCCCTTTAAGATTTATTAAATTTATCCATGGTCTTTTGTTTTTTAGACTTTATTATTTCAAAAGTACTTTAATATCAATTTTGTGAAAATAAAATGTTCTATTAATATGGAAAAAATTAATAATGCAAATAATAACTAAATCATTACTGTCAATAATTATTAAAAAGCATAAAAAAAATTAGTGTTTAGTGAATTATTTTATATAGCCACAAATTTTATTTTTGATTTTTTGATTTTGCTTTGAAAATGATTAAATATTTTTAATATTTAAAATATGATTAAATATTTTGCTTTGAAAATGATTAAATACTTTGCTTGGTATCCATCCATCACGTTACCTGCATCAAAACAACGTGTAGTGGGAGTGGCGGTTTTGAAAATGGCATGATCCGAAGGAACCGTGGGACAAAATCGCTTCAGAAGTCGCTTGTTATTGGAGAAAGAAAAGATTTGCGTGGAGTGCAAAACTGTTAGGATTCAATTGGACACTAAAATAGAAATATTGTACATGTGACATGTCTAAGAGCTAATTGGATATGGACAGTCTACCGTTGTTAACGGTTGAGTGGAGTGGAGTGCAAGTCAACTGTTAGGGTTCAATTGGACACCAGCAAAGAAGTATTGTACATGTCTAAGAGCTGATTGGATATGGACAGTCTACAAGCTAATTGGATATGGACAGTGTACGGTGTACGGTACAAAAATATTAAAGCTGTTAATGAATAGAGTGAATCAGAATGGTAATTGATATTTTTGGAGTTATAGTTCTATTAATGTATTGGGATAGTATTTGTCAATTTTGGATTTTGTATTTGTCTAAATGCAAGGGTTGGTATACACTGCCCTAGTACTTTAATGGAGCTATAGCTGCAGAAATATTGATAGCAAATCAGAACTACTTCAATACAATCTAAGTGGTTTAGCATACAATTTTTTCATATTTCTTAATAGATAGCAGTTATTCATTGGTTTTGGACAAAGGACGAAAATTGTTCAAAAAATTCCCTTAAAGAACATATTTGGTGTAACAATGCATATAGATTTTTTTTTTTTGTAAAATACAAATAAACTAGCAATAACCTCAAATAGCACAAAGGGAACACCAAAGTGAATCATGGTGGTTATGTTATTCAAAGATTGAGAATTTTGTTTTTGAATGGAAAACAAATACTTTAAAAGGTCTTCTAGTAGAGGTAATATGAATGAATCCATGGTGGGAGGATGTGTAGCAGATCCTAAAATACCATTTCATCTTTAAATTGACCATAATTAGTATTTCTAATCTTTGAAGGATAGTTGGAATATGAGGATATGGAAAGTCAATATTATATATTAATATATTTTGTGGGTAATTAGGACAATTCAATTAGAGGTTGGTAATCATTGGTTCATATGACATCCATAGTCGAAAGTCCATGAGAGGGTCAATACCTTAATAATCTGCATCAATAAAGATTCATTAAGTCTTAATGGAAAGATCTCGAGAAAGAAGTTATATCCGTAATGCATACAAAATTTACCTATAGAAGGATGAGGAAAAACCATCTAGTTGAGATTATCCACAAGGGAGCATTGAAGCACCAAACCTATTGAGCATTTTATGTATGATTTCTCATTGTAATCCAATATTTTCATTCAAAATATTCAAGACACAAATAATTGATTGATCTCATGCCTTTTATATTTGGTTTATCGAAGTATGAACTTAGCATTAAAATAATGTTATGGAAAAATAAGGCAAATAATTTCAAAGAAGCATGGAGAAACTCCAAACATGTAATTTTGTAATTGACTAAATACCAAAGATCCTCGGACTATTATAACTTCTAGCAATTTTTAAACTTAAAAATTGTATTGAAAGTTATTTTCCTAGATTTCATAACATTATTAATTGTAAACTTCACAAAGGGGTTTACCAATACTCGTTACTCTTTTTATTTATTAGCTATTAATGTTATTAAAGAAAAAATTAAAATATGGTGTATCCTTAAATTGCAAAGTAAGAGCTCATAAATAACGATTATACTAAATCTCCTTATATGGTAGTCTACACATTCAACTTATTTGAATAAATAATATGGAGTTGTTTAGCAATTAATAGGTAATTTAACCATATTTTAGAAAATATGTTAAAAGACATATTAATTAATAGGTAATTTATCCATACCTTAGAAAATATGTTAAAAACATATTGATTAGTAATTAATATAACATAGTAATTTAAATTTTAAAATTTATAATAAATTTAAGAGTTGGGATGTGTAAGCATAATGTTTTTTTCTTATATAATAATTTATTGTTTTTGACATGGTGTGTGGTATTTTAAAATTGGATTGCAGATTTTCCTACTTATTACATTTTACATATTTCAACTTATTAACATAAAATAAGAATACTTTGGAAAAAACTTTAAGCTATATAGGCTTTAATAAGCACCAAATATATATATAATATATATATATTATAATATATATATATATATAAATATATATATTTATTATATATATATATTAATATTATAGTAAATGTGACTTTATGTATTAATCATTTTATCCACTTCATTCATAAATTTGTATCTTGGAAATCCAGTCTTTTAGAATAAATTATTCTCCCTGTAGAAACAAAATGGGTTGCATAATTATCTATGTAGATAGTTAATAACATTAATTATTAGAGCTCAAGTGTTAATGAGTCCAGAGGTAATTGTCGTTGTTTACTTACCTTATCTTTATGGAGTGAATTCTACAAATTCAACTTTACCAAGTCATCTTTCTAATATAAGTCATCCTCAACTTCTATGATCCGTTGTCCCATTAATAGTGTGGGTCAATCGAAAGTTCAAAACTTGAGTAAAAAATTGCACATCAAGATATTTGATTCATCTCTCTACTTGATATATTAGTGGTTATGATGAATCTAGGTTAGTTTGGGAAATTTAATTTTTTTTTGCAGATAATCAATTTTATATATATTCCTAAGATTAATATGATCATTTGAAATTTATTCACTTTCCTCGTTTAGTTGGAAGTATAGAAGGTATAATAAAAAAAATCAATTTTGATATATCTTCTTTATTTTTTATTATAGTGAGACAATTTGTACATGATCAACATTATGTATATGTATTAATTTGATCATTTGAAATTGACTCACTTTTATGGATAGAGCTCATTTTCTTGTATAGAGAGTCTTATTGAGAAGGATCAATGT
This sequence comes from Pinus taeda, assembly GCA_000404065.3. Lineage (NCBI taxonomy): Eukaryota > Viridiplantae > Streptophyta > Pinopsida > Pinales > Pinaceae > Pinus > Pinus taeda. The sequence goes on from APFE030938706.1 coordinate 23,761, forward strand.
CAATCTATGTTCTTAAGTTTATAGTTTTATGTATAGTTACATAATTTGTAGACAATAAAAAATTATGTATATGTATATGTTTGAGATGAATATGATCATTTTAAATTTCCGCATTATGTTAAGAACATAGAAATTTTTATTTAGAAGTATATTTCAAGAGTTACAAGAGGAATAAGTTGAATATAAATAAAGTAACAATGTTGAATCAATGCATGTACACTAAAACCAATTAAGTGATTTTATTTCTATTTTAATTTCTATGTCAATTTCAATTTCAATGTCAATGTCAATTTGTATTTAAATTTCTATATTACCTTATATTTCTATTTCCATGCATTATTTTCAATGTACTTGTCAATTACCTATTTCAATTTCTATGTCACTTTCAATTTCACTTTCAATGTCTATTTATATTTTAATTTATATTTCAATTTCTATGCCAATTCTATTTCTATTCAATGTATAATGTATTCATTTTAGTGTACATTAATCAATAAATGATACAAAATGTACAATGAAGTCAACACATTTATACAAAATAAATGCATTGAATTTAGTTTATATCACAATTTCAATTTGTATTTCTATGTCAAATTATAGAGAGTATTATCAAGAAGGATCAATGGCATTAGCATAGCTTTTTCAGGTTTTAGTTTTTAGGTATAGTTATACAATTTATACATGATCAAAAATATGTATTTGTGTATGTTTGAGATGAATATAATCATTTTTTATTTACTCACCTTCCACAATTTGTCAAAAATATATAAAGTACTATTCATAAGTATATTTCAAGAGTTACATGAGGAATAAGTTGAATAGAAATAAAGTAACAATGTTGAATCAAATCATGTATATTATAATTAACAAGTTGATTTCAATGTACCTTTCAATTTATGTTTCAATGTCAATGTCAATTTCTATTTCTATTTTTATTCTATATCGATTTACATATCTATTTCAATTTATATTCACTTTCTAACTATTGATTTTCATATACATTGAACAATATATAGTAAAAGGGATACTAGATCAACACATTTATTTTAGTTTGCATGTTAATTTTTATGTCAATTTCTATTCAATTTCCAATGCATCAATTTCAACATATACTAGTCAGTAGTAAATAATAAAAAAATGTACACTAAAATCAATGCATTAATTTTAGTGTATGTGATTGAGATAAATAAAAATGCATTTTAGTATTATAAAATGCCTTGTCATCAATGGAAAACGGATCGATAATGTGTACATTTTAAAATTGTAAAATTTGATAAAAGTTTATACATTTTGAAATTTAATTTCATAATTTTTTTGTGACAAAGCACAATTAATATAGAAAACTAAACTGAATTTATACAAATTTAAAATTATTTTAATATGTAATCATTTTTAACTCTTTATGTTTTTCATTAATTATATTATTTTATAAATGTTACATAGGTACACATAGAGATCTTAACATGTGGTCATGGAGAGTATTATTTATATCATTTGGTTACTTTGCAATTTCTTTTAAGTGTTTTTTTCCAAAGTAACAATCTTGTTATGCTACTTTTATTCAATTATATAATTATACAAAAAATTACAAAAAAATTGTTGATATTTTCATTCCTTACTTAAGAAGTATATAAATTATAATAAGGGCTATATAGTTTAATTAAACTAAAAAAACAATAAAGAGAAAGATTTCCATCACAAATATAACAATAATAAAATATGTATTATTGAATGCCATCACAAAAAATTAGGATATATATATATATTTTTATATATTATATATATATATTATATATATATATATAACATATTATATATATAATCATGTTCAGTTAATAATAAACATATTACTAATAATTTTTTTAATATTACATATATTACACTTAACATATATGTTTTTTTATAGATTTTTTAGTGTGTTCTTTTATTAATCTATATAAGTTTTTTTTAATTAATTTATTAAATTTTTTTTAATATAATAATAACTCATTTTTAATTGAAATATGACAAAAATATAATTCAAAAAAATGGAATAAAAAGAAAAACAAACAAAACAAAAGTTGAATACACATTACACAAAACAAAAAATAGTAACTAATAGAAATGGAGTACTAAATATCCATAATAACCTACCCAATCACTTACAATTAATAACTTTAAATAATAACAAAAAAATGAATTCCCAATGTTGAACTATTGATAAGCGGCAAATTTTTTTGGTCAAAGACAAACCAATACACAATCAAAGCAAAAATAAATGTGTAATACCATGCTTACGACAAGTATAATAATGTGTTGTCCATATATTCATAATACATGATTTTTATTTTTAATTATTTCTTTTAAATATATAAAAAATAATAATAACCATTTATTACTATCAACGAATTACTCACATTTCCATTCATTCACTTAAAAATTATGTTCTTTATAATAATGTGTTATCCATACTCATAATACATGATTTTTATTTATTATTATTATTATTATTTTTAATTTAAAAGCTTCGTGTTAATCGAAAAACAGATATAGATAGATAGTCTTATGCGCACAGAGAGAGTTCTAGGAATCATATCTCAACTTTTGCTGCTTATATTCATTTAAATTGATTACATATATACAAAATATATTGTCTCTTACCTTTTATCAGGTTAGAAAACTTTCAAACAAGAAAACATTACAACTTAAATTGAGGCCACACCCACAATGCTAGAGTGGGCTCTACCTTAGTTGCATCTTTCTCACCCACGACCACCAACCCACTTTTCGAAAGGAAAAAACCTCAAGGGAATCACTACGGCCACGACACCGTTGAAACAAGAACATTGTCGTCAACCCATGAAATAGTAGACCACCAACACCAGACCCTTCCACTATGAGGACCCGACTCTTCCTTAGCTGCATCTTTCTTGCCCACGACCACCAACCCACTTTTTGAAAGGAAAAAAACTCAAGGGAATCACTACGGCCACCACACTGTTGAAACAAAAACACTATCGTCAACCCATGAAACAGTAGACCACCAACACCAGACCCTTCCACTATGAGGACCCACGAAATATGAAACTCACACCAAACAAGAAGCACCAGAGTCTAGAAAAAATACCATATCTAAACCAAAAAATGGAAGGTCGTGACTTTGATATGTCGTCATAATCCCAAGAAAGAAGGACCATTATAAGGCCACCCAGAAACAAAAGTTAGGTGCTTGAGGAGGGAGTCAAACCCCAACACCCACCACCCTATCACACTACTCATTATCTGGTGAGGACAAGTTTGTTGAAGTATGAGAACTTTTGTTGGACAAGATTTTCATTTTGAACTATTTCTTTTGAATATATCAAAAAATTAAGAATGAATCATTACTATCTACGAGGAAAAATGGTTAAAGTTTAATGACATCAATTTGAAAATTAATTAAAAAAACAGTAAAAATATGGGAATTATTTAACAAAAATACTTTAAGATTCGAAAAAAACATAAAAACAAAAAACAAAACAAAACAAAAATCTATATGTATTACGAGAACAAGATTTTGAAAATATATAAAAATGTACTTTAACAGTTCAGTTTCTGAGCGCCTAGGCACTGTCATAATGTGTTTGGCGCAAAGGAGAGGATGTTGCTGACATTTTCATAAAGTAATTGATAATTTTGTTGTTGCACATTACCGAATATGGAAATAGTATTATCACCTGCAGTGGGGAACATGGCAAGGCTTATAATGTCACTGTTGGCAGCCAACATGTAGTTCTCTCGTAACCTGCTCCCTGGAAATGGAACGCTATATTGGAAAAAATTAAACATGGATAGCCCTATTGGTTAAAGCAGAGGTCTGTGCCAACATTAGAGCCATTGGCTAGTGGAATATTAATTTATGACTTAACACATTCTTCACAAAATCATAAGCATCCTAGACCATAGAAGTCAATTTCATTACAGTATCTATGACAATTCCACCAGAGCCATCAAATTGAATATCGAAAGTACCAACAATGATTTCTAATAATTGGCAACCAATGGTGATTGACTGCAATGAAAGATAATAATAACTTGGATTAGTGTTGTTTTGCATTAAAGGAGTCGAACTAGTGAACTTGTCATAGAAGGGAGTAACATTTTTTTCAGAAAGATAGAAGGGAGTAACATTACCTATAAACAAAGGGTTGATAACAAAAACGAGACAGTAAGAAAATATATTTCCCAATGATAAGGCAATTTGTGAGGGCAAGGATAAGGCAATTCGTACGAAGTCTACTAATCCCCCTCCTTGCATGCCAGGTCCTTTATCGTTGTGGCCACTTGGAAAAGTGCTCGAGAAGAAACGATAAACTTCTCGTTGGAATGATCCCTTGGGTGATGGTATGGTTGGTATAAAAATAGTAGTATTGATAGTCAATCACAAGAAAAAATTGGAGCCTGACAGGGGGACTTTTGCAAGAACTATAGTGTAAGAGGACAGGGAAGTATCATAAATGGGAGGTTGTTGGAGGACAATAATAAGAACACGTGACATTTGTTAATAGGTTTGAAGATGAAAACATACGGCATATGTTGATATGCTCTTGGCATATGATGAAAAGAGCGAGAGGAACCTCCTCTGAAAAGAACACCTTCAGCATAATAATAATGCATATGTGTAGTCTAAAAAGGTGGGAATACATTAGTTTTTCCCATAGATTTTTTATTAAACTCCAGTGGAATTTTTTAAAATCCAAGCTACAATTGTCAAAGTTGTGGAATTTGGGGTGCTCCATGAGTTTTTAATGATGTTGAATCCATTTCTAGTGTTAAAATCGTGATTAAAACACAAAGTTTAAGATTTTGCAATCTAAAAATTGCCCAAAAATATATATTTTGGGCGAAGTTGTCACCTTAGTAGATAACACCACATACATACAGTATATACAATATTTATTTTAATTAAAAAAATATTTATTTTTAATATATTTTATTTACTGCATTATATTAAACTTTAATTATTCATAACATAATATTTAGGTATTTCACAAAATCTGAAACTTTAAATTGTTGTTTTGGATAGGATTAGGATCGTAATTCCTTAATTGTGATTAAGTTATAATGGGTTGAAAATCATTGGTAAAAAAGATGCCTATTTTTTTAAAGATAACTCTAGCTAATGCTTATGGATAAGTATACAATCCACATGTGCAACTAACACCTTGTGTATGACTGAAAATTCTACATGCAAATAATATAACACATCTTGTTTCTTTAGAGACATTTGATAAAATTGGTACGATACAGAGAAGATTAGCATGCCCCCCTGCGCAAGGATGAAATGCACAAATTTAGAAATGGTCCTATTTTTTTTTAGAGACTTTGACAGAGTCGCAACTGAGCGACTGGGGCAGGCGAATGTGATGGGTGCATGGACTTGGGCAACTATTTTCTATGTGATAGTGTTAGGGATGGTTTATAGTCTCCATTAAATATCCATGGAGTTTTGGTGGATGCTAGCAATGTTTTAGTTTCTTCCAAAGATTTTATAATATCTCAAGCTTGTTTTTGTATAGGGTATTTTTGGGGGTTTAATTGTGGCTTGTACAGGTTGCTATTAGTTTAGATACGAGCATTCTGGTGTTGGGGTCATTGGTGGACCTGTGTTGCAATGCTTCTTCTTGAATCTATTCAGGTTTTCCCCCATCATATGGGCGGTCTCTTGTATCTTTTCTCTGGGTACATGGTCATGGTAGTTTGGTTGCATCATAATATTTTTTTGAATGGTGATGATGGTGTGAATGTGGATTCATGTAGTAGTTCCTTTGGTGATAGTGCTTGGGCTGATTCCTATTCTCCATCGAGCACCATTGAAGCTTCGATGGATGATGGCATCGATATAGCTTCCATAAATACTTATTTAAAGTATGCCAAAGCTTGATTTTGTTGCAAGGTATTTTTCGAGAATTAGCAATGACTAATCAAGGTGTTATATTTGTTTAGATACATATATATTGTGTGCTAGGGTCACTTCGTGAATTAGTGTTGCTATGTTTCTCCTTGTCTCATTTCTGGTTTACCACAAAATAGGGTCAACCTCTTGTATTATCATTTAGTTTCTTATTAGTGGTAGTTTTGGATGAATCATTCTCTTATCTAGATACCATTCTAACTTGGTGGCATCACGTGTATGGTGTGTCTATCTTGGCACGACAATGTCATTTTTTTCGTCATTGTTTCTTCTATGGATGGATGGTTCTTGTGATAGGAGAGTCCTGGTTTTCCTGCATTATCCTTTTTCTCTTGGTCTAAGAGCTAAAGAGGCATACAATATTTTTTTCACTAGTTTTAATGTGATATTGGTAGGTAGGGGAATTTGGTTATTTATCATTTCTCCATTCAATTCTATTGGACTTGGTCAAACATTGAGATCTTTATGGATTTCTAGCTTTTAATGAAAGCTCTTTGGGTATATCTCTCATCATTATTTTCGAGGTGTTTTTGGGATTATCATTATTTATAGGGTTGGTGGCATTTTGACCATCTTTTCTCTCTATTTTCTATCAAGTGCGTTGACTCACTTTTGGGTCGGGTCCATTTGATGTGCCACTTCATCTCTTGTGGGTCTTATATGTCGTTTATGGTAATTGGGAGGTGGTAGTTGATTTTGATAGGGGGTTGTCATGGATGATTTTGGGGATACCTATCTTCCCATCTGTCTATCTTTCAGGTGGAATGACTGGGCAGATCTTGTGGGGATTTTTCCTTTCTCATGCTTTAACGGGCCTTTGGTATTGATTAACGTTATGGGGATTTGTGAGGGGTTATTGTTATTAGCTGCCACGTTGAAATCTGGATCTATATCCTCCTGGCATATCCTTCTCCATAGGTGATCATTAATAGGTGTCTATATGTAAGTTTGAACACCTTTCACATTTGTCCTGAGTTTTCTTAGACTTCGGGTGCTTGATTGTTGATAGATGGGATCTGGTGGGGGTTGCTTGACATCGAAATAGGTGTCAGATGTTTTGGCCTTGTAGGGCTTCTAACCTTTATGTGATGAAAATTTTATTTAAGCAGTGGTTGAGGAAGAGGAATGATTACCTCGGATATCTGGCACCAATTCGAAGGTGGACACTTGAGTGCCAGTAGGGAATCCTGGTGATCTCTCTAGACATGATCTTGTTGCTTTCTTTACTATATTGGGTCCTCCATTGCCACCTCTTACAGCCCGTGGTAGGAAATCTAGGTCAGTAAAAGCATATGTGTCTATGCAGTCCTTGGTTTTTTTTCCACGATGTGTTTTGGGAGCAGATTTCAAGTCTGCACCAACTTTCCCTGATTGGAAGATGGGAATTTCACAACATGAAAGATGTATAGATGTACGGGTGGTTGTACATCCACTAGGGTGTAATATTATGTTATAGGTCGAAGGTGCATATGCCAATGAACAATTGGTATTATTTCCATTTCTTGCATGAGGAGGATATTGATAAGATCCTTGGGATCCCCTGGGTTCACGGTAAGAGTTTTTTATTGCTCTAACCATGGTTTGTGGGATTTAACCCCATTTATACCATATCTTGGTGTAAATTATGTTGAGTTAAACTTCCAGGTCTCCCATTGGAATTATGGTCTAGGAAGGCATTGGTCATGCTAAGAAATTCAATTGCGAAATTTGTATATGTCGAGGAATGTAGCATCGTGGGTCCAGATAAACAGAGTGTTTAGATATTGTTTGAGGTGGAATTATTAGGTTATCTATAGGCTATAATTGAATTAAAATGGGGGGATCCTTCATTCCATCAATATATTAACTATAGGGGGATTCCCTTCTGTTTCCTAAGGTGCCATGAAACCGGTCACTTAATTACAAACTATCAGCAGTGATTGTGGGCTCTGAGGAGGCAATTTGGTCCAGGAAATGGTTTGTTTATTCAGAGGAAGGAGTCTCCCACTATTGTGATTCCTACTCAGAATGGGTTATCTCCTCCCAAATTTGGGGCCTCTCCAAGTATTTTTCTATCAGGCTATGTTTGTGGCTCCAAGCATCATTTTCCCATATTAAAAACTTATGCTCCATATGATTCTAGTTTTCATTTTGGGATCAGTTGGATAGATGTGGATTGCTCAAGGTTGGCTCATTAATCTTGGTAAGTGATTTAAATTTGGCTTTATCTACACTGGAGATTTGGGGTCCAATGTGTAAAATGGATCCCCTGAAGGAATATTTCAAGGCCCTCTTTGAGGCTGATAATATTATGGATATTCTTCCATCCCCATTGGTCCCTACTTGGAGAAACAAATGCACAGGCTCGGAGGGGATAGCTAAGAGGTTGGACAGATTTATGGTGCATGAGAATTTTTTGAAATGTATGGGAATGATGATTACGTTGGTAGCCTCAAGGAAATTGTTGGAAATGGTGCAACAATATTGTTAATAAGGATTACCCTTTTAAATTTAACCATACATAGTTAAAAGACTATGCTTTTTCCTAGATGGTGTGTGATTTCTGGACAGGAGGACTACTTTAAGTTGAGACACCACATATGGATCAAGTATACAGAAAACTATTTGCATTGAAGGTAAAGGTGTGAAAATGGATAGGTGATAAGAAGCAAAGGAATATTAAAGACTTAAATGAGATTAGCTTGAAATTAGCTACTTTGAATGACCCAAATAATCTAGATTACTTCTTTCAGTCATGGAAACACTTGGTATTAGACCTGGAGGGGAAATAGAGACATATTATGAATAAAAAAGAAGCAAATTAGAGATTGAAGAGTAGGTCCATATGGTTATCAGAGGCCGATAAAAACAAAAACAAAAAATCATAGGGTTGCCTCTTAATGTAGGCGTGATAATTCTATATGGGAGTGGAGGTTGTTGATGGTTGATTGATATCTACCAGGAAATATATTCATGATGAAGCTATCCATTACTTCGGGGAATTTATATCAAGAGCAAGAGGGGTTCAACATTGATAAGCAATTGGAATTATTGCAAGTATATTTGGACATGTTTGATGCGGATGCAAATGCTATTATGGAAAGGGAAATTTCCTTATTGGAATTATAGGCGCTCATAAAATCATTGGCTAGGGATAAGAGTCCTGAGTCTGATGGGTGGCCAGTGGAGTTCTTTCTTCACTTCTTTGAGCATATGGGTAAGGACCTCCTTATTTTGGTGGAATAATTGAGAATTTCATGCAAGATATCATGGGCTATTAACTCTACATTCATAGCATTTCTCTGTGCAACATTGTATATAAAATGATTTCAAATATTATCGCATTGTGGATGAAGGATATTATCTCTAGATTTATTTCTTCAAGGCATTTTCATTTTTTTTAAATCGTCAAATTTAGGATGTTGTGGCAATTTCTCAAGAAAGCCTACATACTACTAAGGTCGAAAAGAAAAATGCCATTTTATTAAAAGTGGATCTGGTAAAAGCCTATGATTGTATTGATTAGTGTTTCTTGCATTTAATATTCCACAATATTGGTCTTTCTGTGGAGTTAGTTGATTGGATTATGACCTGTATTACTTTTGTAAATTTTGCAATCTTGATGAATGGGGTGCCATCTCATTTTTTAAAGGCTTCCAGAGTCCTTCAACAAGGGTTCTCCCTTTCTCCACTGTTATTCCTGTTGGTTATTGATGGGATGAGCCAAATGTTTGTTGTTGCTCATAGTAGGGGTACTTCCTTGGGGTTGCATATCTCTAAAAATAATACCATTACCCACTTAATGTTTGTGAATGATATTTTATTTTTGGGCAATGCCTCTGTTGAGGAGTGGAAAAATTTACATTAGATTATCTTTGATTTTGGTTACGCCTTTGGTATTTTTATGAATCATTCCAAATCCATTTTGATTGATGCTTCCTCTCATGCAGCCTCGGTTACTACTATAGAAGAAATCTTTGAGGTCATGATAACTCCCTTGGACATGGGTTTTAAATATTTGGGTTTCCATATTAAACCAAACAAGTATGGAATTAAAGATTGGGACTGGATGTTATGTAAATTTGAGAGTAGACTCTTTAATTGGTCCTTAAAGTGGTTGTATCTTTGTAGAAGGTTGATATTAATTCAATGTGTTATTCAGATCATTGTTGTTTATTTGATACACTTATATTTGTTTTTGCGCAATATCATAATGAGAATTAAATCTATCATTTCCAATTTTATTTGGGTAGAATCTGTGAGCAGGAAAAAAATTCATCTATCTAGTTTGGATGATATCTCAGAGGACAAATATTTTGGTGGTTGGGGAATCCAACTCATTGAAAATTCAATTGGGCACTAGGTGTAAAGAGCATTTGGCATTCACTTTGCGGTTTTGGTATTTGGAAATCTATTGTTAAGGAGAAATACCTCAATAATTTTTCAATGCATGAGTGGATTAAGGATGGGGCAAGGGCTCCAAGTATGATGTCCTATATTTGGAGAGCCTTGATGAAAATTAAAATATGGATGATTGGCAACATCAAATGGGATATTGGAGCAGATTCACGAGTTGAGATTGGGTTGGATCAGATTAGGAGTTTCTTAGGGGATCACATAATGCATATTCTGCTCATTATACATATTCATAATCTAGGAATTTACTATTTGAATCAAATTCTGGTGGCTCGGGATCTCATTACTCAATGTCCAACTTGGCTCTCCTCGTGGGATCTAGGAATTTATGGTGATATGGCTACATGTTGGGATAAATATGTCAATAATATCTCCATAACCAGTATATTTCTAAGGGATAATGAGAATGTTTTCATATGGGATGGGAAGATTGAGGAGGGTACGTTTACTATGAAGGAGGTTTATAATATAATTACTCAACCCCAATAGGTTTCTAGCAAATGGGCATGGTTTAAAAAATATTGGTCATCGAATATCCCTCTTAAGGTTCTTTGCTTCAGTTGGTTGGCAGAGAGAAATAAAATACTGACTTGGGACAATTTATGCTATTATGGGTTCATAGGCTCGGGATGGTGCATTTTATGCAGGTGTGCCCATGAGGATGTGACCCACCTTCTGCTCATATGTCTAGTGGTGGTTTTCATATGGAGGTTTGTTCTGCGCATATTGAAGATCAATGCAACTTGGAATTCTTCATCGTTGGTTGCTTGTATAAAGGATTGGAAGTATGGATATTAAAAAATTTGAACATTGCCTTTCTATATCATATAGGGAATTTGGAAGTGTGGGAATAAGAGCATTCTCAAGGATCATCCTGTGGACATCAATTGTATCATGATATATATTTTATCTCAATGCAATGAGACGAGTCCTTGGGAGGGAAAATGTTTGAAGATGTGCATCAAAATGGTTGATCTTGGACAATGATATCCAATTGGTTTCTTCGGTGGGGCCTCAAATATGAAAAAAAAGTGGGAGTGGTGCATTCATTCTCATAAATCATGGACAATTCTATCATTTTAGTTGGTTCAATGGTTTGGGTACTAACACGAGGGCACATATTATAAAACTATCAGGTGTTTTATTCTATGGAAACTTATTATCCATCAAGGATATGGGTGTATATGATGACGCAAAATTAGTCATTCAATGGGTTAAGGACAAGATTTCCTTTAATCCTCTCACACTTATTTTTTGGATGCTTGGGATAAAAAATATGATCAAAATATTTGATACGTTGTATTTTTCTCTTATATACTGGGAGAAAAATGGGAACAAAGATGCACTATCAAAAGTTCGTTATCATTATCTTTGTAGAGAGATCAACTATAGTGCTTACTTCAACGATTGTTATCATTGGAAAAATTTCTATACTTTTTATAGTTGATGGCTTTCTCTATTGGTGCTTTTCCATAGAATTATCTTATATAATATATAGTTGGGGTTAATATCTTGATGGTACCTTTTTTGTAAAAATGATGGTGATAATGTAAACAAGATTTGTTTTTTTAATCACTCTATGGGATACATGGGTCATATCAATCTATCTGGGCAATCTTGGTGATAAATGCTAGAAGGGCTTGATTAATCTCACATATGTAAACATTTCTTATTAATAGATAAAAAAAAATTCCTAATGAAAAAATAATATAACACATCTCAAACATTCTTTTACTTCTTGTTTTATTTGTAAAACATCAAGGCCTAGAATTTATATAGTCACATATTTAAGGTAATAATGCCCATTGATTCTCTACACTAAGAAAACTTCTTGGTACTAATAAACTTCATCAATTAGTCTACAACATTCTTTGAGGTATCAACCTTATCCAACAAAACTATCTTATCTTAAACCATGTATGTTACAAAGTAGTATTGTGCATCAATATGCTTCATCTTATAAGTAGGACCCTTTGCAAGAGTGATTTCACTTTGATTGTTGCAATCTAACCTTGCAGCTTATTCCTCAAAACCAATACATGAACATAATGTGTACGACCATAGAGTTTCCTTAGAGTCTTGTATGGGTGGTTTCCATGTATTAACATTATATAGTTGAAAGTCAAATTACAACTTCCCTCTTGCTCATCCAACTAATTTCTCCTCCAAATAGGTTAAATGCTAATTTCTCGGGGATATTCTACAATCAATATCTCTAGTCCAATCTACATCACAAAAGCTATTATGCAAGATTTATGATTGCAGACGTATCTCCCCTAGGTTTTGTGGCTAACCTAGAACACCAGAGAGACAAGGAACCCAATGATTTCCTTAAAGTAAATATATGACGAAATGAAGCCTACCTGGAATCTGTCACATGCTTCACTCCTTCTTTAGCTTGAATGCTCCAATTCCAGTTCTGATTCCCAAAATTAGAACCTGCACAGTCAGATAAGACAAGCCAATAAACTATGAGATCTATGCAGTATCGTCTAAATACTTTATTCAATAGATCAACATGGTGTTGAAATACATGAAATAACAATATCACATATAGGAAAACAAAGAATTCTTTGCATTAATATAAATGGAAGGAGTTACAACCATAAATAGGTGTTGATCTTGTAGAATAGCTCCTCTGAGCTAACTTGTCCTTTCCTTGTCACAATGTGCACCTCCAATCACCCTAAATGCATGAAATGAAACCTCTTGCGACAACAACATAATGGTAGAATCACACTCCAAATTCCAACCCCTTGCATATGGAAGGTTGTAAATATATAGAGGAGTGGGGTAAGTTGGGAGTTCTTATCCAATTAGAAATATAAGGTTTTAGATCCACCTTTGATGGGAGGATGGGATCAAAGGATAAGGGATGGAAAATTCAAAGTAGGGTAGGATAGGATCCAATTTTTTTATCTAAGGTAAATGGTTGTAACAAAATATGGAAGCTTCTGGAAGAGGACGCTTCCAGAATTTCTCTCTCTTTCCTGAATTTCTACAACCAATGCAATTACAAAGGGGAGCAACTTGTAGGTGATCACGCAGGCCATAGTGGAGAAACCTGTAGGTGAACATTGTCCAGCAAGAGGCCAAGGAACGTTGGTCCTAAAACTAGCCCAGATGATGCAGTTTCAGGCAGAAAATTTTGGGAATGAAATAGGTACACTTAGGGATTTGTGAAATATGATGACAAGGGGGAAGAGGATGTTGATTGATCCCATTAGGAGACCTATTGATCAGATGTGAAAAAATGGCCTATAACATATTTCCCCCTAAAGGACAAAGTCAGAAATGATGACTAATGACTAAAGTGCTTTACCTTGTGACAAGTCAGGATCAAGAACAACTGGCGAGCTTCATCTGTTACAATACATTTTCTTCATGACATCTTGGTTTTTTAGGGAGTCATACCCATAATCAACACATAAGCTAACATTACATGTACAATGATCAAAAGACACGTCCACATATGAAAATTGGTGGACCCATGACTGGATGAATGTCTTTATGATCATGGCCATCATACAATGTGATCTCTGTATAACTCCTAAAATCTTAGCCTAGATAGATGAAACTAGATCTCGGGTTTTCTATCTCCTTCACACAACCAACCAACGTACGATTCTAACCATGTGAATCAATGAGTTGAGGTCAAACATGGTAGACATGATCTAATTACCGTTTGATGATGTAAGATGTTAACAGAAGTGAGAGAAACCACCGATGATGTTAATGACTCTCAAGGTACTACAGTACAATCTGTATGGTGTGAATAAATGAGTTGATGTAAAACACCACACAGAGTCTTTCAGTCAAAGGCCATTGATGTAAACCTGTCGCCGAGAGTGTGGAAAATTGTCATTGATGTATGTAAGTACCAAGGTACCAAGCGAAATGTTTCTAAGTCAACTTCCTGGATAATGTGTTGATGTCGATAGGAAGTGACTCATTGCAGAAGGGCCTTGACGTATCCCCCATCAATGATACAAAACAAGTATCATGATTGAGATAGAATGATACTGATATGGAACTGGATCAGGATAGGAAAACATGGAACAAAGGCTTAAGAGTATTGTAACGGATATCAATTGAATGACTTCCCTTGAACACACCGGAAAAATTGAATGGAGTTGGAAGCATTGACCCAAAATTGAAATGGAGGATGTGAAAATGGTATGATAACCAAGATACAAGCAAATTACCCAACACAATAACCACAGAGATGAAGTGGAAGAGTGTTGTGTTCAAGAGCGACTCGTTGCCATTAGGAAATGGAATACCCTGTTTTTCAAATTTCCCCAATCATATTGGTCAGTACCTCTTTATTTTTTAACAAGTTTGAGGAGGATAACATATGCTTGATTGTAAGTTCACTCTTCGGATGAATCCATCCAAGTATATTTAACAAACCTTGAGAAGGAGTGGTTGGTCTGGTCATGTTCGATGAGTCCATCATTGTTTTATGTTTTAATGAATCCAATGAAGGTAAAACTTGACATCTTTTTCATGTTTATAGAGTTTTGGAAAAGAGGAAAAAAATAAAACTCCATATGTCCCTTTTCGTAGATAGTCTCTCAAGTCAAAAAATGTAGAAAACAATACTCAATAGAACCTCTTAGACATGTTTGACTAAGGTATTCCTTTTTTGTAGATAGTCTATCTCGGTCCAGAAAAGGGTTAAAGTTACACTGAGTAGACGTCTTTTCCTTTACTTTTACAAGTTCGAAAAGACAAGTGCTTGGCAATATTTTCATATTTTGGGAGTTTGAAAAAGAGTTAAAAGAGGAATCCTCGTGGAGGAACGAATGGTATAATGAGTAGCAACTAGTTCCGGTGATGATGTAACTTCTCAAAACATGCAAAGGTTAAGAGCTTGGCCAATAATACCACTGATCACAATGGTTCCTCAAGAAAGGGTAAAAACCAAGTGAAAGTGTATGATCAACCAATTATATGGTGATGATGGAATGAAAAAACCAAGGCTCACCTGGAAAAACTATGCTGATAGAAATGGAAATCACGAGAGATAGGATGAGAATGGTTTAATTTTTTACATAAGCTTGAAACATGCGAAACTATGCTTGAAATTAGTTTCATTTTTACACAAGCTTGAAACAAAGAAAAACTATGCTTGGAATAAGTTTGCATGCCCCTAGCATAACAACTCAATTTGAGGTACATGCCCCCCAAGCTTCATTTCATGCACCTCAGTAGACTATTAGGTACTAACAGGTGGATGGAATGAAGGTCCATTTACAATATTAAGTGAAAGACTCGACTAGGAATTTATGAGATCTAATCAAAGACTCTAATCGAAAGGGGATTTGTTTCATTTTTTAACGAGCTTGACACAAGAAAAGAACTATGCTCATAGCACATTGTTTAATTTTTTAAGGAGCTTGACACAAGAAAAGGAACTTTGCTCCAAATACATGATCATGGCCCCTAAGAGACCATGGCTCCCAAGAGGTTCTCATCAGATGGGAGAAAAATTCTCTGGACTGGATATATATCAAGGGATCTAATGGAAAGATCAAGCTCCAATGCCCCAAGTACATGATGCACTACATCACCAACTAGATTATTAGTAGACGTGGGAATGGAACAGGTTGCCAAATAATTAATATGTGGCGGGGGAGTTATATCTTGCATATAAGGACAATTTAGGCAAGTTGGTTGATTGGGAGTCAAATTGGGACCAACGAGCGAAACTTGGTCAATAGTCACGATTCTTCCTTCAGGCGGGAAACACATCACATGAAAGAGTGAAGAGACAAGAGCTCCCATGACATAAACATAGTCACGTCCAAGGAGTAAATTAAAATCCAAAGGGCCTTGGACTACCATTACATCAATATATACAATCTTTCCTCCAAAAGTAATAGGAAACTTTGGAAGCATCCCTAATGGTTGATTGGTTCCTCTGTTAAAATCCAACCAATTCTAGGTAATGGGCACAAGCTGTGGGTAACCGAAAGCTTTCCAAGTAGTTGAGGATAGAATACTAAAAGACGTTCCTTCATCTATTATTGTGCTAGGTACAACCACATTATAAGCTTGTACTATGATCTGGAAGGGAACGTAAGGAGGAAGACGATATCCTGTCAGTTGACTCCAATCAAAGGAAGTGACCGTACTACATTAGGAGGGTGCCATGGGAACAAGAGAAATACTCTCCAGTGTTGTGGGAATGGGAGTATTTCCCCCCTATGTCATAGGAACGGGAGAACTATCCCCAGTTCAATGGAACCTGAAGAAACAATAATAACCTGAGCGGTATGAAGTTCACTCTATGCAGGAAAGGTACAATCAACTAAACGTGGAATCGAGTCAACCATTTTCTCAACCAATGGTTGGTCAGGAACAAACTCATGGGATTCAAGTTCAGAGAGAAAGGGATTAATTAGAGACGGATTCTGGTCAATCATTTCATCAACTAGTGGAGGATTGGGAGAAAGCTTCTGGTAACCAGCTAGAAGTCGTGGCTAAGAAGTTGTAAGTTTTTCCAACAATTTTGAGGCTTCATCCATATAAGGACAAATGTGAATAGGATGATTTTCTTCACATAACTTAGAAGGAAATTTGACTTTACTGTTTTTCCCATGGACGTTACTATCTCTAGTAGAGGTTTTGTCACCGACATGATCTCCAGAAGTTGACAACGAAGGCCGATGTGAGCCTGTGGACCACACTTCTAATACCTTGGGAATACCAAGACAATCTCTAAGAAGGTGGTCAGTCTTACATAACATGCAAGGGAATTTAACATTAAGGAGATGATTGGAAGATTTGTCTATACTAGTTGTGTCCATAACAATGGTTTCTTGGTTAATCCCCTGCTTATTTTGCTTCTTCTTCTTCATCCTTTTATTCTTATTCTTATATTCATGGTTACTAGAAGCAAGAATTTCACCAGGAAAAGAGGAAGAAATAAATGAAGAAACAATAGGTGAAGAAGGCAAAGGGTCAATTTTAGGATCAACATGAGGTTGATGTTGTTTAGGTGGGGGAGAACTCAGTTGAGAAGAAGTTTGGAGATTCAAAACCATAGGGGTCGAAAATAAACAAACTAGCAAACCAATGGTAAATCTGGGAAGGGACAATGTTGCCATATAAGGAGCACCAATATTTCCAAAAGAAGGAAAAGGATCAGATTCATGTCAGAGGGGTTCCCTTGATTGGTAGACTCAGGAACTGTTGCCATTAGTCTCAACCTAAGATCCACTAAGGAGTTGTTCCATGGGGAGGATGTTTTTCCACGGTCAATTAATTTATTTTAGAAATTAAAGACACACAAAACAAAGGGGTAACTAGGCATAAATGTTTACCAAGAAACCATGAACTGTAATATACACCTTGGAAAACCAAGGACTTAGCATATATGAAAGAAATATCCCTGATTTTTGTGTTTGGTGTATCACGGTATACAAGGCGACCAACTCGGTTACCTATGGATGGATAGAAACCTATAGGGGACACCCAAAATATACTCGACGGTACGTGGGAATGCAGTCTGTAGTAGTGTTGTCTAATGTGTAACCGTTTGATGAGAGTGTTCCCATATAGTTTACGTGCGTGGAGCATCGTCCAATATACCCAAAGGTACGTGGAGAATGATCCTATAAACTTACGTATGTAGAACGGGATATCACCCCCGAGATGCAACGCTAGAAAACAATGACAACTCCTAGGTTTAACGATGTCATAACACGTCTCTAGCCTAGACCTCTAAGTGTTTGTGTTAATGTTACAAATGCTCCTTAGGTTAATTAAGGCGAATTTTAGAGTTTATCTTTAATTATATTTCAATTTCAAGGCTCAAAATTCGATGTCACTTGAACACACCTATGATGCAACTAATGTGAGAAAACTAACTCTTTTAATTTTTTATGAAAGTTATCTAGTGTAGGGAAGAGGTGCAATAATATATGCATGATTCCCCTGAAAACTATGCAAATGTAATATATACACAAATTCCTTTCCTACGATGAAAATGAGAATTATAACTATGCAAATGTGATATATGCAAGAGAATTATTCAAAACAAACACAAGAGGATTCCAATGAAATCAAACATAATTTGAGATTTCATGAACAAAGGACTCAAACTGAAATTGGGTGAAAATTTCAAAAATCAAAAGAGATTACACTCAAAGGCGATTAACACTCATACACAATTCATTCCCCACCCCCCCTCCCATGATTGAGGAGGAATTCTTTTTGCAAAAATGAAAGCAAAATCACGCAATTTCACACTATGAATTCCAATTTCACACACAAAACCCTGGATGCAAATGCAAATATTTTTCTTTTCAACACACTTCATTTCGAAATGAATAAAACTAAGATGAAAATGTTTAATCACTGTTTCAAATGCACTTTTCAGAATGAGTACTAAAACAACAATTCATCCAAGCGGTCAATGACCAAACGAAATTAGTTTGCAAGCGACCAAATGATAAGAACAAAGAAAAATCAAAACCTAATTCTTACCAAAGGCAATCAAACAAAAATGCAAACCAAATGGAGGCTTTAGAGAAACCACAAGTTACTCAAGACTCAAGGAAGGTTGGCTAGAAGTAGGCTGATCAAAGAGACACTAAAAAACAAGGGCAAGTTTTGTGCAAAAATAGGGGCCAACATTGGTGTGGAAGAGGCACCAATGCTTTGCAACATTGGTACATAGTGGGCCTAGATGAGGTGAAATGCTTTGTTAGAGGCACTGGGGGAGTGTTGGTCCAGTGGTAGAGGATTCTGACACAAAAATTACAAAAGAGACTCAATGAAATCACTTTCTAGGTTTGTTCTTGGCTGGGTAAAGCAACAAACGCCTATCAAATAGGTAATCAAACACAATGGACAAAGGAACTACCAAGGGAATACATCGATTCTCAGTGAAGTGGCCAATTTTTATGCAAGATTTGAGATTGCAGACAAAAGTATCTCCCCTAGGTTTGGTAGCTAACCTAGAATAAATAAGAGACAAGGGACCCAATGCTTTCCTTAAATTAAATAGATGATGGGATGAAGCCTACTTGGAATTTGTCACATGCTTCGCTCCTTCTTTAGCTTGAATGCTCCAATTCCAGCTCCGATTTCCAAAATTAAGACCTACACAGTCAGATAACACAAGCCAAGAAACTATGAGATCTATGTAATATCATCTAAATACTTTATTCAATAGATGAACATGGTGTTGAAATACATGAAATAACAATATCACATATAGTAAAGCAAAGAATTCTTTGCATTAATATAAATGGAAGGAGTTACAACCATAAATAGGTGTTGATCTTGTAGAAGAGATCCTCCGAGCTAACTTGTCCTTTCCTTGTCACAATGTGCACCTCCAATCACCCTAAATGCATGAAATGAAACCTCTCGCAACAACAACATAAGGGTAGAACCACTCTCCAAATTCCAACCCCTTGCATATGGAAGGTTGTAAATATATAGAGGAGTGGGGTAAGTTGGGAGTTCTTATCCAATTAGAAATATAAGGTTTTAGATCCACCTTTGATGGGAGGATGGGATCAAAGGATAAGGGATGGAAAATCCAAAGTAGGGTAGGATAGGATCCAAATTTTTTATCTAAGGTAAATGGTTGTATTAAAATATGGAAGCTTCTGGAAGAGGATGCTTCCAGAATTTCTCTCTCTTTCCTGAATTTCTATGACCAATGAAATTACAAAGGGGAGCAACTTGTAGGTGATCACATAGGCCATAGTGGAGAAACCTGTAGGTGAACATTGTCCAGCAAGAGGCCAAGGAGCGTTGGTCCTAAAACTGGATCAAATGATGCAATTTCAAGCAAAAACTCTGGGGAATGAAAGAGGTATGTTTAGGGCTTTGTGCAAGATGATGACAAGGGGGAATAGGATGTTTATTGATCCCATTAGGAGGCCCATTGATCGTATGTGACAAAATGGACTATAACAAAATCCCTATACATCTATGAATTTGTTTGGTTCAATAATTCCTTGGTAGAACATTGCCTAATTTGTAGTGCCATGCAAATACCTAAAGATCCTCTTTAAAATTGTCCAATGTTGCTACCTTTTTTCTAACATTTATATGCTCAAAATTCACATTGCATGGACAATATCTAGTCTATTGCATACCATAGCATATGCCAAACTACCACCATCACTAGCATAAGGAACATGAGACATTTCGTCTACCTCTTCTTATGTATTAGGATTTTAATTTTTTGAGCCTTGGTGCACTACTTAGATGAATTATTGAAAACAAGGCAACTGAAAAATGAAACCAAATTTACTTTCACCAAGATACAGAGTTTCTTAACAATCAATAAGTATCAGAAAAACAATAGAGATAAAAACACGTGCACACAAAATTGACACACTTGTTTTACCTAGGAAACACAAAAGGGAAAACTTGCTTTCTTTGTTGTATTTTATTGATTGTTCTTTGATCAAATGGATCTATTACAATTCACACTACTACTGCAACCAATAATGTGTCTCTGAGAAAGTGTTATGCTTCTCCTCATTGATCTCAACTCTACAATTGATCTTTGCCTACCTTTATCTCAGCCCTGCATAATAAATCTCTACTGACGATAGTATTGAATTCCCCTAAGAATATTGATCCATGCTCCATAATCTTTGCACACTTCAAGCTCCTATTTCTTTTACACTTAGTCTCATATTTCCTTGAATACTTTCTCATATATCCTTACACACTTCTCCTAAATATATGTGCACAAATTCTCCTCAACTGATGCACATTCCACATGCAAAGCCTTTTTCCTTCTCTTTATAGATAGGAATCAATGCATGTAAGAGGCCTAGTTGAATTTCATTTCACACCAGTGCCATGAGTTTCCTTTACTAGTTAATTAGAGAAAGACCCAGTTACACTTGGACTAGATCTAAGATAACTAGCTCAAGTTCCTCCTTGAATTACTCTAGTTGTGATTTCCAGTTAACTGAGAAATCAACTCGTTCTCTCTCCAATCAACACTAAAGTCTTAACTCATTCTAACTCAACTTGTCACTTCCAAATCATCCTATAGTCTAAATGAATAAGACTAACAAGTCAAAGCTCCAATACTACACATGCAAACTTGATGACCGTTCCAATAAATTGAAAATCAACTCATCAAAACTGAAGTATATCTAGATGTATTCTTGGACACAATCTTACCACAAACTTTCCTAGTTGGGAAGGTTTTCTCTACCACTGACTGCATCCTAGAAATTTTCCCAAGACACATGAAATCCTAGTAGCGCAAGACTCACATGGTCATTGTCTACTACAATCTCATCCACTCCAGCTAGCTCATCCCAAATATTATTGAACTTGGAAAGGTATGTAATGATGGGGCTCTCCTTTTCTTATCCAGATATTTCTTAACTTTTCTTTCACGCAAGCTTCCTTACATCACAGGATCCCTGATACAACTTCAAGATGACTTTCCACATCTCGTATGTTGTCTTGTTCCCATGGAGATCAGGGGTAATATGGTATTTGACCCCCTCAAGAATGGTCCTCCTGGCCTTGGTGTCATTCTTTTTATGTTGGATTAACTATTGGGAATCTGCGGGTGGAACTATTTGATTATCCACAAATTCTAGCACCCCATTATCTTCCAACACTACTGAGATCTGCTCCCTCCATGATCAAAATTTATAAGCTCCCTTTAAACAATGATATGCCCTTATTCATTGGAATGACATACTACTATCCAAAAACTACTCTCCAAAACTCTAGCACAAGGCTATTGACTAAACTACGCCCTTCACTGACTAAACAATTTTGATGTTGGTCTTTATGCAGAAATCTACTTTGATACCATGTTAATTTTCTTGAAGCTATGCAATCTACTTAGTTGAATTACTGAAAATTGAAACCAAAACTACTTTCACCAAGATATGTAGTTTCTTAACAAACAATAAGCAATGGAAAAATACTAGAGATAAAAAAATATGCACACAAAATTGACACACTTGTTTTACCCAGGAAACCAAAAAGATAAAAATTTCTTTCTTTTTTACGGTATTTTATTGATTATTCTTTGAGAAAATGGATCTATTATAATTCACATTGCCACTGCAACCAACAATTTGTCTTGACCCTGCACAATTAATATCTATTGAATATAGTCATGAATTTCCTTGAGAATCATGATCCTTGCTCCACAATCTTTACGCACTTCTGGATCCTATTTCCTTGTGCACTTAGGCTCTTATTTCCTTGCACACTTCAGATCCTATTTCCATTTGTACTTGCTCCTATTTCCTTATGCACTTCTCCTAAATCTATGCACACAATTGCTCCTCAATTGATGCACATTTCACACAGAAAGAATGATTTGTGATATTTTTCCTTCACCCTTCTCTTTATAGATATAAATTGATGCATGTAGGAGTCCTATTCAAATTTATGTTCAAACTAGTGTCATGATTTTCCTTTCTTAGTTAACTAGAGCAAGTCCAAGTTGCACTTGGACTATCTCTCAATTAACTAGCTTGAGTTCCTCCTTGAATTACTCTAGTTTTGTTTGTGAGTTAATTGAGAAGTCAAATCATTCTCTCTCCAATCAACATTGAATTCTTAACTCATTCTAACTCAGCTTGTCACCGTCACCTCATCTTATAGTCTAGATGAAGAAGACTCCAATGAATTGAAGCTCAAACACTATGCATACAAAATTGATGACCATTCCAATAAATTGGAAATCAACTCATCGAAGCTGAAGTCTATCTAGATTTCTTTTTAGATGCAGTTTGACCATAACCTTTCCCAGTTGGGAAAATTCTCTCTGCCAGTGATTGCATCCTAGAAAGTTTCCCAAGACTTATGAAGTTCCATTAGCGCAATACTCACAAGGTCGTTATTTGTTACAGTCTCACCCACTCGAGCTAGCTCATCCGAAGCCTAGATGAACTTCGAAAGGTACATAATGATGGGCTATACTTTTCCCAACCAAAGATTTCTTAACTTATCCTTCGGTGCAATATTCCTGACATCACTAGATCCCTGATACAACTCCAAGATGACTTTCCACATCTTGTATTTTTTGTTCTTCTCATGGATATGATGGATAATATGGTATTCTACCCCCTCAAGAATGATCATCCTAGCCTTGGTGTCATTCTTGTTATGTTGGATCAACTATAGGGGATTTGCGAGTGGAACTATTTGATTCTCCACAAATTCTAGCACCCCATTATCTTCCAACACTACTGAGATCTTCGCCCTCCACGAGTAAAAGTTAGAGACTCTCTTTAAACAATGATCTGCCTTTAATCCTTGGAATGACACACTGTTATCCAAAAATTTCTCTTCAAAACTCTAGCACAAGCCTAATGACCGATCTATGCCATTCATTGTTTAAACAATTTTGGTGTTGGTCTTTATGTGGAACTCTACTTTGATACCATGTTAATTTTCTTGAAAATTTGCGTACTACTTAGATGAATTACTAAAAACAAGGTAATTGAAAAATGAAACCAAATTTACTTATAGCAAGATACGTAGTTCCTTAACAATCAATAAGCAATGGAAAAATACTAGAGATAAAAACAAATGCACACAAAATTGACACACTTGTTTTACCCACGAAACCCAAAAGGGAAAAATTTCTTTTGTTGTTGTGGTATTTTATTCATTGTTCTTTGAGAAAATGGATCTATTACAATTCACATTGTTACTACAGCCAACAATATGTCTCTAAGAAAGTGTTAGGCTTCTCCTCACTGATCTTAGCTCTATAATTTATCTTTGCCTACCTTGATCTCAGCCCCGCACAATTTATCTCTGCTGAATATAGTCTCGAATTGCCTTGAGAATATTGATCCTTATGCACTTCCATCTCCTATTTCCTTGCACACTTAGGCTCCTATTTCCTTG
The DNA here is from genome assembly GCA_000404065.3 of Pinus taeda. Taxonomy (NCBI): domain Eukaryota; kingdom Viridiplantae; phylum Streptophyta; class Pinopsida; order Pinales; family Pinaceae; genus Pinus; species Pinus taeda. The sequence goes on from APFE030938706.1 coordinate 47,969, forward strand.
CGCACTTAAGATCCTATTTCCTTGTGCACTTGCTCCTATTTCCTTGCACACTTCTCCTAAATATATGCACACAGTTGCTCCTAAATTAATGTGCATTCCACACACAAATAACGATCTGTGATATTGTTCCTTCGTCCTTCTGTAGAAATTCTACAAATTCTCTACAAATCTCTCTTTGAGGCCTATGTAGAAAATCTGACTGTAGATTAACCCGATAATGCAATATACCAAAGCAAAATACTATAACCTACTTCTACTATCAATTTGTGGAAGCTTAAAGATTGAGCAAGATTGAGCTGAACACATATAACCAGAAGAAGAAGAACAATGCACAATACAAATGAAAATACTTTGGGGAAAGCCTCAGCTAAAAGCCCCATTATCTGTATTATCATACAAAGTGGAAATACATTAGAATTATACAAGGCCTTAGCTCTCACAGCTAGCCAGCTCTTAGTACAATCCTCTTGGATGCTCACAGGCAAACCTGGCTTCTCACAAGCCTTCTCCTCTGCCCTCCAAGCTCCTATTTCCTTGTGTTGTACCTCTGGGATGATCTTCTCCAACCAAGTGGAAAAATGATCTCACACACTGGTCTCATACCCTGTCAGAACTGTGCAATCCTCAAGGAACCTTACCTTGACTGCATGCATGAGTTTCCTGTATAGGAAAACACATGCAACTAATAGTACATTGTCCTTGACACTTAGCTCAACTGGGTCTTTCTTAGAATAGACATGCATGAGTTTGTGATCAGGGAATATTCAGTTATCTGGAGTACACTGGTTGAGTGCATGCATGCATCAACTAACTGATAACCCATAATTAGTTCCTCAAACAGTTTGGAACTAATTTAACGAGACTTAACTCAGTAAACTGAGCTAACTAATTACAACTCAAATATAACTCAATCTTATCTCCTTAATTAAGGGATAATCTCCTTAATTTAATGGATAACTGTTGCATGACTGTAGAAAGAATTCTAACTTGAATTTATCCAACTAATTAATCCATAATGAATTAATTAATTATTTCCAAGCAGTTGGTGAGACTAAATTCGATTTTAATTCACAATTTTAATTTAAGGACAAATTAAAATCGGAATTTCTGGATTCTATTTTTATCATTTCTTGTTGCTATTTTCAACACTCCCTCTCAACAAGAAAGGAATTCAACTCGATCCCGATCGTGAACCTTTGGAATGTTATGCATGCAACACTTCTCTCTAGTGTTGTTGCTCTAGCAACTCTAGAAACAAAAAAACATCCAATCTAAATCAGTATGATGCATCTGTCATCAAAGTCTCTGACTGCTATTGCCTCTGTCAACTGAAAACTTTGCGCTTATGCTGACCCTGCCTTTCTGCACTGTTGTCAATCCTTCTCTGCGCTCTTTAGTATCTGACTTCTCTAGCCTCTTTCACTTTGATCTAGGACTGCATCAATCCCAATGATTCCTCTTGCTACCATGTACTTTGGGCTCCTGTAGCAAGGTACGATCCATGAGATAAAACCTCTCAATGGACCCTACCTAATTTAAGCCTTATTAGGACTATCACTTCACATCGCCCCACCTCACACCTGGAGGTATGACTGCATGTGATCCCTCTTCCCACTTGGATAGAAATTCTCCCCTAATGGAGGTATCTGCATGAGTGGATTTCTTCACTCAGTCTCTTCTCTGCTTCTCCAATTGTGGCTCCTCCACAATTGTCTAAGATTTCTTCTGGGGTTGCATGTTGAGAGGTAATTTACTCTCCCTCTCAACCACTAAGTCTCTAACATTTTCCTTACTCCTCAAGGCTTTTCATGCATCTTGAACCTCAAGAGCATACAGGTTCTAAACTCGTGAACCAATCTATTTTACCTGTCTCGTGGTGATGTGTCTAAGGAAAACCTTTCCCTTACTGAAGACAACATCGTAGCCTTTGTCCTCCAACATCGCGACGGATACCAAGTTCTTCTTTAGTCTAGGCACATACTTCACATCTTTCAAGGTTATAGGAGCTCCATGCTCCCTCTAAAAAGCAACAGTGCCCACTCCTAAAACACTATACCTTTTGTCGTCACCCATCTCTATGCGCATCTTGAAGTCTTTCACCTCCAAGGCACTGAATAAACTTTTATCTCCGGTCATATGGAATGAAGCTCCACTGTCAAGATACCAAACGCAACCCATCATCGATGACACCATGCATGCGATGACGGTAAAGTCCATTTCAAACTGAGAGGCTAATTCCTCACCTTCTGATCCTTCCAAGGATCCCTTCTTGGACTTCTTCGATGGGCAATTAGTCGCATAATGACCCATCTCATGACAATTAAATCATCTCACTTTAGACTTGTCACCCTTCCTCCCTCCATGAGAAGAATTCGATTTGGAATGGGAAGCCTTCCCCTTTCTTTTCCTTGCCTTACTCACTAAGGCCAAATTTTCTTCATCGTCATCCATGGATGAAGAACCATCTCATGTGCTCCTCCTGATCTCCTCTTGGATTAGATCCGACAACAGTCGTTCCCAATCTAGTAGTTTCTCCCTTCCATTCACAGAGTCCTGGTAGCTATTCCAGCTCTTTGGAAGGCCAAGGAGAGCGAGACTCACCATATCATCATCGGCAGTAGTTATTCCCACACTGTTAAGCTCATCTCTGCAAGTGGTGAGCTTGTTCAGATATGTGGAAATAGTATCGTCATTCTCCATCTTGATTCTTTGAAGCTTATCCTTGAGCGCCAATTTCCTCTGGTCGCTACTGTTCTGGTAGAGGTCCTTCAATGTCTTCCACATTGAAAATGGAGTATCCTTCCCATGGAGACTCGAGACAAAATGATCTCAAACTCCCTCAAGGATGAGCCGTCTCGCCTTCGCCACACACTTCTTCCACTTAGCCAACTGTTGTGCATTAGTTGAAGCTGGCTTTGGGATATCTTGATCAATGAAATCCTTCAAGCCATTGTCTTCTAATACAGCCTCCATTCTATCTCTCCATGCTATGTAATTCGAGCTACCTTCCAAGGCATACTCGAGTCTCAAGCCATAGAACGCCATTGGCCAACCTTGAAGTATGATAAGAATTCCATTTGCACCTGCAACCTCGAACTTCAAACTTTGAATTCTCTTCTCCCTATATTGTTCACAGCTCCAATAAACTTGGCTCTGATACCATGTATAAATTCTGCAAATTCTCTACAAATCTCGTTCTGAGGCCTATCTAGAAAATCAGACTCTAGATTAACTCGATAATGCAATATACCAAAGCAAAATACTATAACCTACTTCTACTATAAATTTGTGGAAGCTTAAAGATTGAGTAAGATCGAGTTGAATACATATAACCAGAAGAAGAAGAATCAATGCACAATACACATGAAAATACTTTGGGGAAAGCCTCAACCTAAACCCCCACTATCTGTATTATCATACAAGGCGGAAATACATTAGAATTATACAAAGCCTTAGCTCTCACAGCTAGCCAGCTCTTAGTACAATCCTCCTGGATGCTCACAGGGAAACCTGGCTTCTCACAAGCCTTCTCCTCTACCGTCCAAGCACCTATCTCCTTGCGTTGTACCTCTAGGGATATCTTCTCCAACCAAGTGGAAAACTGATCTCACACACTGATCTCACACCCTATCAGAACTACGCAATCCTCAAGGAACCTTACCTTGACTACATGCATGAGTTTCCTTTATAGGAAAACACATGAAACTGATAGTACACTATCCTTGACACTTAGCTCAACTGGGTGTTTCTTAGAATAGACATGCATGAGTTTATGATGAGGGAATCTTCAGTTATCTGGAGTACATTGGTTGAGTGCATGCATGCATCAACTGATTGATAACTCACAATTAGTTCTTCAAATAGTTTGGAACTAATTTAACTGGACTTAACTCAGTAAACTGAGCTAACTAATTACAACTCAAATATAACTCAATATTACCTCCTTAATTAAGGGATAATCTCTTTAATTTAAGGGATAACTGTTGCATGATTGCAAAAAGACTTCTAACTTGAATTTCTCCAACTAATTAATCCATAATGAATTAATTAATTATTTCCAAGCAGCTAGTGAGACTAAATTCGATTTTAATTCAAGGACAAATTAAAATTGCAATTTTTGGATTCTATTTTTATCATTTCGTGTTGCTATTTTCAACACCTTCTCTTTATGGATTGAAATCAATGCATGCAAGAGGCCTAGTCAAATTTCAGTTCAAACTAGTGTCATGAGTTTCCTTTGCTAGTTAATCAAAGCAACTCCCAATTACACATGGACTAGATCTCAATTAACTAGCTCAAGTTCCTCCTTGAATTACTCTAGTTTTTATTGCAAGTAAACTGAGAACTCAACTTATTTGATCTCCAATCAACACTGAAGTCTTAACTCATTCTAACTCAACTTTTCACTTCCACCTCATCCTATAGTCTAAATGAAGAAGACTCAAACGAATTGAAGCTCTGACATTACACATGCAAACTTGATGACCATTCCAGTGAACTTGAAATAAAATCATCAAAATTTAATTCTATATGGATTTCTTCTTAGACGCATTCTGACCATAACCTTTCCTAGTTAGGAAATTTCTCTCTGCTACTAACTACATCCTAGAAACTTTCCCAAACTTATGAAGTCTCGATAGCGCAAGACTCACAAGTTCATTGTCTACTACAGTCTTGACCACTCCATCTAGCTCATCATGAACCCAAACGAACTTGGAAACCTACAAAATTATGGGATCTACTTTGATCATATATATATTTCTTAACTTGTACTTCACAGTAAGCTTCTTGGCATCATTGAATCCCAAATACAATTCTAATATGAATTTCCACGTCTCTTATGTTTTCTTATTCCCATGGATATGAGGGGTAATATGGTCTTTGGCCCCCTCAAGAATGATCCTCCTGACCTTGGTGTCATTCTTGTTATGTTGGATCAACTATTGGGGATCTGAGGGTGGAACCATTTGATTCTCCACATGTTCTAGCACCCCATTATCTTCCAACACTACTAAGATATGCTCCCTCCATGATCAGAAGTTAGAAGCTCCCTTTAAACAATGATTTGACCTTAATCCTTGGAATGAAATACTGTGATTTAAAAACTGCTCTTCAAAACTCTAGCTCAAGCCTATTGACTAATCTACACCCTTTATTGACTAAACAATTTTGGTTCTGGTCTTTATGTAGAACTCTGCTCTAATACCATGTTAATTTTCTTGAAACTCTGCACACTACTCAGATGAATTATTGAAAACATGGGAACTGAAAACTAAAAACAAATTTGTTTTCACCAAGATACATAGTTTCTTAATAGTCAATAAGCAATGGAAAAATACTAGAGATAAAAACACATGCACACAAAATTGATACACTTGTTTTGGCAAGGAAACCCAAAAGGGGAAACTTTATTTCTTTGTTTTGGTATTTTATTAAATGTTCTTTAAGAAAATGGATCTATTACAATTAATGTTGCTACTACAACCAACAATCTGTGTCTAAGAAAGAATTAGGCTTCTCCTCAATGATCTTAGCTCTACAATTTATATTTTTCTACCTTGATCTCGGCCTTGCACAATTGATCTCTACTCAATATAGTCTTGAATTTCCTTGAGAATCTTGATCCTTTCTCTGCAATATTTGTACACTTTTGGCTCCCATTTTATTTTGCGCTTAGGCTCCTATTTCCTTGCACACTTAAGATCCTATTTCCTTGCGCACTTTCTCTTATTTCCTTTCACACTCTCCTAAATATATGCACACAATTTCTCCTCAATTAATGCACATTCCACACACAAATAATGATATGTGATGTTGTATCTTCGCGCTTTTCTTTATAGATAGAAATCAATTCATGTAGGAGGCTTAGTCGAATTTCAGTTTTGTTGTCGTTGTGACAAGCACCCTCCAAAATTTTCCCTATACTTGAATTTTGGAGCCTATCGTGGATCTTGTGATCAACCTTTTCGTATTCATTTCTACCTCTGATTATTTTTTGAGCTCCCTTGTTGGATTGTAAGTGTTAAAGTCACTTTCCCACACCTGCTCAGTCTGCAACAAGTTCATGAGCACATTCTTTTACGCAAGCTTGAACAAGCATAGTATATTCCATCAATATTGTGCATGTGCAATGTCCAATCCATGTCGATAGTCAAGGCACACCAATGGCAACAGTTTCTCATATCTAGCTACATTTGTACTTCTATTTTGGTGAGTTTTGCAAGCTGTCGCTTTCATGCACACTTTTTTTCACGAGTTCCATATTCATGTATTCAGTTGTTGATTTTGATTTTTTTCACTCTAATTAGTGTCATTTTCATGTTATCTTCACTCTGGAATGTGTTTCTTTCACTATCGTTCGCACTTTAGTAATTTTCATCTTCTAGCATGTTAAGTGTCACATAATGTGTATAAGCTTGTTTTGGTGGTTTCAATAGGTTATCTTTGTGTAAATTGGTTGATCTTACCATGTAAACATATGTCGCACTCATTTCCAAATTTTAATGCACTCTCGCACAAGTGTTGTCACGGTCGTCACAAAGTTTCGTCATTGTCGCATAAGTATCGCAAAGTGTCATCAAGTGTCGTCCCTATCGCACAAATGTCATCACGGTCGTCGCACTTGTCGTAAGGTGTCACAAAAGTTGTTTCATTGAGGAAAGTATGTGCACATGTGTTTTGGATGGTCTATGTTGTGTTTTCAAGCACTCTAAGTGTGTGATCACAGTCAAGTCTTATCACTGTTCACATAAGCTTCATTGATCCCACAATTAGTCAAATTTTAGAGAATTTCAAACAATTTATCCTCAGCAGGCCCCCCTGAACTGCACATTCCATAATCCCAACCCTCAAGCTGCAACCCTGCCTCTTGACATTGCGCAATGCAAAATTCCTGCCTCCCATGACTGTGCATTGTGTACTTTTAGTGCTCAATCTTGGACCTTATCCTCCAAAATTGTGCAATTCAGCCCCTGGCCTGGCCCCAACTGCACATTGCACAATCTCTTAGCTCAAGCCCAACCCTTGAGATCTTAAACTGTCCAACTATGTAATCACCATATCTTCTTTGCCTTATAGAACTATGCAGTTGGATGAATCAGTGCAAAACCCCTCAACCCAAATCACTTAGTCCCACAACTGTGTAATTTTCTTACCTAGTTCAACCTGAACTACGCATTGTGTAGTCTCAAGGACCAAGCCTGACCATTAACTACCTTAGCCATAGAATACTGAACCTCTCCCTCAACCTACCACCTAGTTTCGACTCAATCAGTGGATCATCATGCAACAACTTAGACTAGGGGTTTATTGAATTGATTTCATCTTGTCATGAGTGGATTGTAGATACAGGTATTTTATCATGTTATGGCAAGATGATGAAGATGGATATGGAGAAGTAGGACATGCTAGAAGACATCTATGGAGTTGAGAAGATAAGATGATCATCATGAAAGAAAATGAAGGAACACTGGACAATAAAAGAAGATGTAAGATCAAGACCAAATTCAAGACTACTTATCATCAAGTCATAATGAGGAGGAAGGAGAATAACATGCACCATATTTTCAAGAAGACACAAAGAAACCAACAACAAAACGTGACTTAACATTGCCATGTCATCAGTGTCATGTCATGTCGCATCATAAGCCATAATGTGCCACATCATTCGTGGAATACATAATTCTATACTGGAAAATGTAATGTGAAGTGGAAGTCCAAGAGTCATCTATGTAATGTGAAGAGTCATGTAGGAAGTTGAAAATTCATGAGAAGTCAAACGGTCATGAGGGTAGTCCAATATTCATAAGGGAGGAGAAGGATCACCCCATTTTGTTATATAAGGGAGGACTTTTTACCTTGGCTTCTTCCATAAGGCATCAGAGAGACATATCTAGTACTTTTTGGCAGAAATTTGTGGCTCCAAAGCTCCACTATTGGAGCTAGTGATGCTCATTGTATTCATGTATCTTGGGAATTTTACTTAATACTTGAAGCCTGATGGCCAACATGTTTTCATGCATGGATTGTGAATATTTGTAAGACTATTTTGTGAATATTTATGATTCGTGTTTTATTTCACCTATACTAAAGTAGTTGAACTATTTCAGATATTTTAGTGTTTATCTAATTGAAGATGCATTGTAATGGTTGTAACAATGGTCACATCTATGTGGACTATTCTACTTGATGTTAGGCGGTTATCTATTCACTTGTGTGCACCTCTACTATGGTGGTACTACTACCTCTCTCTTAGAGGCTCACCTTTCCTCCCTCTATAGGAGAAGAACCTGGATATACCTACAACTGAAAATTCACAAGGCAGACTTACTTGCTTTTCGCAAAGGCACATATATGCTTTTCTCTTGCCGAAAGTTAAATCCAATGAAAATCCATAAGAAAACATGGCAATTGGGCTTATACTACGAATGGGGCTCCTATTCCAAACGGTGTGAGGTCTAATTCGAACTTCACATTGGGGAGATTCCCTTGGTTGACGGATTTCCAACACCATCTTTTAACACCAGAAAGTCATACACATGTTTTCATAATCTAGAAGACGCTAAAAGGTGTCTAGTAGAATTCACAGGTGAAGATTTTCCAACTGAATACATCATGAAGTTAAAAAAATTAAAAATAAAAATAAAAAAATAAAAAAAAAAAAAATAAAAAATAAAATAAAAATAAATAAAAAAAATCTCCTAAGGTCCAAAGTTTACAAAGATAAAAAAACGATGTTGCCAAGACTATTTCTTTGATAGCCATGCATGAACGAAATATCCTTCAAAAGTCGCATGGTTGCATAAATGGATGACTCAGTGATTCGGGACCACTCCACACACTTGGAGCCGATTCTCTAACATGATCTCAGTCCAAGACAGTCGAATTTGAGTTGCCCTGAAGATATGCAGCCCTTAATGGAATCGTCTTGTCCTACTCATGTGTCATTATCATGCATAAACCAAAAGGGGGAAGATGGATTCAAAAATTCTATATAAACAAGTCATGAAGAGCTCAAATATGATACATTGTTATGCTGACCAAATTTCTATCAGAGAGAACCATCATTCCATTGTTGAAGTCAAATAAGGGAAGAGCACTAACATGTTGTCCATATTGTTTCTAAGAAATCCATCATCCTAGTGAGAAAAGAGGAATCCACCATTGGAGAGTCTTCATACTTCTTTGAGAGAGAGGAGAAACTTGCAAAGATATTGAGGAAAAGAAACCCCCTTGATGAGGATATTTGAGCACCATAGCTCAAAGAATTATTTTCAAGTGTCTAAGATTCATCTATTGTATTCAACCTCTACTACCAACAGTCAATAAAGGGAGATTTTTCAATTATTTTTTTGACTTGTTTTCTCCATTGAGCATTGTTTATGTATTTACCACTTTGTTTAGTTTATTTTTATGTATGCATTGTTTCCACTACTTACAATGTTGTTTTTATTTAAGTATGTCCACTAACAACATCGATTCTAATTGTGATCCTTTGGAGGGAGAAATCAATTGTTAAGGAGGTGTCTTTTGGTACATTGTTTCCACAAAAACACTACCACACCGTCAATAAATGACGTTATGAGGAGGGCTAGATGACATGTTTTTCCTGTTAATTTTGTTTGAACATCTAATATGAAATGGTTCATCCTCAAATCATACTTCCGGGGTGTTTTTCTAACCTATCCCCTAGTAAAATTTCAATCCCTGATGAGCCTCTTTACCACTTGTCTCAATTGAAGTTTGATGGTGAGGATGGAACACCCATAACTGAGCACATTTCTAATTTTCTTGAATTTTATGAATATTACGAAATCAATGATGAATATTTTCTTATGTGGCTTTCTTCCTCACACTTTAATGTTGTGTTAGCCGATGGTGTCATACCTTACCATTTGCTTCCATCCATTCTTTTCATCATTTTCTCCAGAATCTTTATCAAGCCTTTGATAGGTATGATTATCGGGATGTTCTTAAAAGTATTAATTAGTTAAGAATGGAGCCTAATGAATGAATTAAGGATTTTTTTGATTGATTCCTTTACCTTTGTTGTGAATTTCCCGAAGAAGATACAGATTGGGATTTCTTGAAACGAAAGTTTCAGTGTTTGGTTCATATCTCTTTGCATGGTGAACCTGAACCCCCTGATGTTTCTACTTCCCAAACTCTTTGGAATCATGAGACACCTCTAATTTCAAAGGAGGAATTTACTACTCCTTTTGTTCCTTCTCCTCCTCCTTTTCTAGTTCTGATGAGGGTGCCTCCGTGAGATGATAATAAAGTTGAGAAATTTGCATATAAAATTCCTAATCCATCTCTTCATCCTCCTTGCGGTTTTCATGATTCAAATCTAATGGAAGAAACCTCAGAATGAATTATGGAGCTTAGGGTGAAGGCTAATCCTTTCATTGCTCAAGATGACAATAGCACTCTAAAAATCAATCTTGAATATGGTTCCATTGAAAGTGTTACTTCTTCAAGGGACATTTTTCATCCTCTATCATCTACATGTTATGACTATGTGTATCATGATCTGCTTGATCAATTTACTCCAATAACTATCTCTTCATGCTCTCTTGATTTTCGATTTGCTGGTTCAAATTGCAATCAGATACAAGGCAACCACAATACACTAATAGTGGAGGAGGAAAGTGAAGAGACTCTTGATCTCTCTTCCCTTTTTAAAAGTCCCCCGTGTCAAGATAATGTGTTTCCATTCTTGGAGGATTTCCAATATGATAATATCGGTAGTGAATCAAATGCAATAAATTCTTTCAATCAATCTGTAGCCTTGGAAAGCAATCATTTTGATGATGATGACTTTGTTCATGTATGGGATCATGAATGCCCAAGCACATCAATTGATATTCCAGTTTCCCATGAATATTTTAATTTAGATCTAGAATTCGATTTGGTCAAAGAAGATGTTCCTATCGAAACTCCCTCTTCACCTAAATATCTCTTTTGCTCTATCGTTTGCGATGCATCTACTCGCGACGAAAATATTCTATGCTCTTCAAGTTCTTCATCTGATAAGTTAACCTCTCAATTGAAACAAGGTCATGAGATTATCTATGATCCAAATAAAAATATTCAAGTCATTGAGTACTCTTTATATCCCTCATCATCTCTTCTCTTGTATGAAGACAACTCTTCAAATGAGCTTGCTCATGAAATTTCTCTTATTCATACATCTTCATATTTGTGATCAGAAGAACATTTCAACTGGAGTAATATGGTTGTTGAAGTTGAAAATTCAGTCAAATCAGTGACAAAGATAGTTTCCATCCGGTGAGCAGTGGTCTTTTTAGAACCAGTGGTAACAATTATCCTCACACCATGCCCTATCTAGTTCAATATTCAAAATGTGATTTTATAATATTTAAAAGTTATGGGACTTGTTAGCAAGTCAAGGTACTTCAACTTCCGTTGATGGTTATGTTAGAATATTATGACTCTAGTAAGCCTCTCGAACTCAGTTAGATCTGGTTTCTATCACATAATCTTTCTCTTTACATGGTTTCACTCGATGTAAATTCATTTTTTGAAAAATGTTTGGTATTTCGGATGTAATTTTACAAATTTTCAAGATTTTACTTCTGAGTGGATTCAAGAATCTTGTTTAGTTGATCAATCTTCATCCAAATCTCTTGCATAAAACTTAGGTTTGGAATGTGTACCTCTCATAAAGTCATGTAACTGTGAATTTGATCACCTCAAAGATCATCTTTGGCCAAAGGAATCATATCTATCAAATTTATTTCATGATGAGCAGCTCCTGATTTTTCTTGTGAATATTGTTCTTCATCGCACCTAAAATCCTCTTCAGTGTGAATGGATGCATGAGTTATTGTGTGAATGAAATTCTTCTTCATTCATGGTATTCTGAATGGTCTCATGTGTTTACTATATTGGCATTCCTTTTCACTTGTTTCCATGATTGCGATGCTAGTGCAGTGTGTTACAACCTACAAAGAAATAGTTTGTTACATTCATCACGCGAAGAAGATGATTCCATTATTCAGAGAATTTGTGAAGATGTTAAAACTATTCCATATTTGTTATTTTCTAACCAAGGATCTCATGTTGAAAATGGTCCATCTGATCATGATATTAATTGTCATTTGTTTTACCATTTTCCCACCACTGTATCCAATGACAGTTGTTTTCCATCCTTTGATCTTCATGGTTCAACATCTCACTATTTGAATTCTTGTCGAGCAGTTGAGGTACTTCAACCTTCACTAATGGCTATGTCAGGTCCTCACTGTCTTGGCATGCCTTCTAAATATGATCAGATTCATTTTCCCTTACAAAATTCTCATCCTGGTCCCATGCTTTTAATTGCAAATTCAATATTTTCAAATATTTCAAGATTCTCAAGAGCATTGTTTTGAGTTTCATGATCCAATAGCCGAATCATTGGAGAAATTTTTATCTAGAAAGCCTTGTCGTGAATAACAGGTTTCGATTTTTCCTCATGGTTTCCAAGAAGTACAGTGCACATGAAGATATGTTCACAATTTTTTTTAGGGTTTGCTTGATTATGGTTTTCGTCAAAAGGGTAAGAATGTGAATTGGTTGGAAGTAGTGGTAGTGACACACCTTTCTACCCGCAAGAAAGACCTTCTTTTTATTGTGCAAGTTCTTTAAGCTCTTATATTTTCTCTTGCACATTACTCTATATCGGCGTTAATTTATTATATCTTTGTGATTGCAGGCTGGGAACAACTATGATGGCTTCATTGGAATTTTCATTATATGTGGCCTTGAACTTCTAGTTGTTGGGTTAGGAGTAGGACTAGTTGCATTCTAGTTTCCCCTCTCTTGCACTCATTCAACACTTGTTCTCTTTAGTCTTTCTTGTATTTTCTTACTTCTATATTACATCATGTTTGGTTTAGTCTCCTTTTGTTTGTGCTTTGGTTTCTCTTTCTCGTTGTGTCGTGTTTTTTTTCCTTTTTGTTATATTGATAAGACTTTGCATGAATGGTTTACTATTTGGGCTCGAAAGACAATGTGAAAAAATGGAAACAGACTTTGTGACACTGCAACATTTAGATAACTCCCTATCCTTCTTCCTTGTCTTAGTTACACCTTTTGGTCGATGATGTTCTGACGGAAAATATGATCCTTGCGTTAGGAAAGCCTTGTGTCAAATCATGATCTCCATGTCTATTCTGGAAACCTCATGCCCACACTTGGTTCTTTATGTTTCAATGTTTTTAGGTTGATCCAATTAAGTAGAGAAGGACAAGGGGAAAATATAAATGAGCAAACCAATATCAGAGGTCTCATATGTGCTTCTCTGAAGGGACAACCTCTTCTTCTCTCAACAAGTCAGGATCCCTCTTCTACACAAAAAATGAATAAGTGTCTATGCACATTCCTATTCAAATATATAAATAAAGGCAAAAGAAGTGAAATGCTTCCTGCAAAGAGAGGTGAAGCAAGAAAATACGTTGGGCTACTGTCTAGGCTAGCTGGTAGTGGAGCAATGTTTTTGTTCCTATAGTGACTTCGTCAGGGTATTGTCTAGGCCTACTGGCAGCAGAGAAACACCAGAGATGAAAAACTATACTTTGAAAATCTAAAGCTCGCAAACTTCATTACCCTGTCTTGATTCGAAAAATTATGTAAATGTTGATCTTATGTTTGTGTTTAACTGAGTAAAGGAATCAAGGGGACTATGTTTATACACAGGGTAAGTGAGGAATCCATGGTAATATGAATGCTAAATCAATACTCCTTGAAGAACTAGACCTTGCACGAAATAATTAACTAAGGCAGAGAAGTTGGATTTCTACCAGTGTGTCGTCAAGTGTTGTCGTTGTGACAAACACCCTTCAAATTTTTTCTTATAATTTAATTCTGGATCCTACCATGGATCTTGTGATCAACTTTTATGTAGTCGCTTCTAGATCTGGTTATTCTTTTAGCTCCCTTATTGGATTGTAAGTGTTTAAGTCACTTGCTCACACATGCTTAGTCTGCAACAAGTTCATGAATGCATTCATTTATGTAAGCTTGAACAAGCATATCATGGTCCATCAATACTATGCATGTGTGATGTCCAATCCATGTCGATAGTTAATGTGGACTGACAACGACAATTTCTCATTTCTAGTTGCGTTTGTACTTATATTTTGGTGAGTTTTGCAAGTTGTCACTTTCGTGCACCTTTGTTTTTGCAAGTGTCGTTTTTATATTTTCGATTGTTGCTTTCACTTTATTTCACTTTATTTAGTGTATTTTTCATGTTATCTTCGCTCTGGCATGTATTGATTTCACTTCCATTCGCATTTCGCAAGTGTCTTTTGCACTTTAGCAATTGTCATCTTCTAGGATGTTGTGTCACATAATGTATATAAGCTTGTTCTAGTGGTTTCAAGAGGTTATCTTTGTTTAAATGATTTGATATTCCCGTGTAAACAACACTTATTTCCAAATTTTTAAGCTTTGTCGCACAAGTTTTGTCATGGTCGTAGGAAAGGCATCTTTAGTGTCGCACTTTTCATAAGTTGTCGCAAAGGTTGTCGCACCGAGGGAAGTATGTGTTCATGTGTTCCGGATGATCTATGTTGTGTCATCAAGCAACTTAATTGTGTGATCACAGTCAAGTCTTATCATTGTTCACATAAGGTTTACCGATCCCACACTTAGTCAAATTTGGAGAATTTCCAACAACTTACCTCATCTAGCCTCCCTGAATTGCGCACTGCACAGGCCCAGCCCTCAAGCTACAACCTTTCCTCTTGATACCATGCAATGCATAGGTCCTGCCTCCTGGGACTATGCATTGCGTCATTTCAATGCTCAAGCCCAAGCCTTAGCCTCCAAAATTATGCAATTCATCCACCCATCCTAGCCCCAATTGCGCATTGCACAATATTTGAGCTCAAGCCCAACCCTTGAGCTCCTGAACTGCACAATCACTAGGTCTACTATGCCTTCCATAGCTACGCAGTTGGCTGAATCAATGCAAAACTCCTCAGCTCGGCTCACTGAGTCCCGAAACTGCACAATTTGCCTACCCAATCCAGCCTAAAATTCACATTGTGCAGTCTCAAGGCTCAAGCCTAACCCCCGACTTCCTAAGCTACACAATTGTGAAGTCATTGAGCCTCTCTCTCAGCCTACCACTCGATTTTGGCTCAGTCAGTGGATCACCATGCAGCAACTTAGACTAGGGGTTTATTAGAGTAATGTCATCTTGTCATGAGTGGATTGTAGATGTAGGTATTTTATCATGCTATGGCAATATGATGAAGAAGGAGGTGGAGAATGAGAAAATGCTAGAAAAAATCTAAGGAGTTGATGAGATAAGATGATCATCAAGCGAGAAGACGAAAGAACACTGGACTATAACAGAAGATGGAAGATCAAGACCACATTCAAGACTCCTTATCTTCAATTCATAAGGAGGAGGAAGGAGAACATGCACCATATTTTCAAGAAGACACAAAGAAAGCAGCAACAAAACATGACTTGACATTCCCATGTCACCAATATCATGTCATGTCGTGTCATGAGTCATCATGTGCCACATCATTCGTCGACTATATAATTCTATGTTGGAAAATGTAATGTGAAGTGGAAGTCCAAGAGTCATTTATGTAATGTGAAGAGTCATGTAGGAAGTCGAAAAGTCATGAGAAGTTAAACAGCCATGAGGGTAGTCCAAGAGTCATAAGGGAGGTGAAGGACCACCCCATTTGTTATGTAACACTGTTTATCAGAAAAATAGTATCTCTAAGAAATGCTTGCCCTCTAGGTTTGGTAGCTAACCTAGACACAACAGTCAAAGCAATTCATTATCTTTCCTATGAGTGATAGATAAGAAAGATATTATGAAAGACCAACCTATAACTTTCGCTTGAATCCTCGCTTGATCTCCCTCTCCTTTGGCCGATCCCATAACTCCTCCCTGTACTTAACATGCTTGGAGAGTACCTGCATAGCTACATAAACAAAGACCTGTCAAAGCATAATGATATATCACAGCATAAACATCATAGAATCAGAAATATGATAAACAAATGAATACATTTACAGTTAATACACCAGCTAGGGCGATGGTAGCTTATCTCTGAGAAGAGATATGGTGGCTACATGCCTCTAAACTGTGTTACAATGAGGCTCAAAGGCCTATTTATTGTTGAGAAACAATGGAAAACCCTTCACATCCCAAAACTTAACGCTAGAAGATGAAACGCCAAATTGTGGGCCCCGTTTTGGGTAAGGTGGTACATCAACTTCTTGGGGTCGTAACTTTGGCATACAATCTTCGTTTGATGCGCACAATAGCTCGTTAGAAAGATCTATCCGAGCACTACAACTTTGGGAAGGGAAACATGGGCCCATGGACAGATGTTGCCCCCAAATTTCCCAAAAAATAGCATTTAGGGCCTCAAAACGGCTCCAGAAGTTTAGGACCCGAAAAAATGCTAAAAATAGTAAGTTGTGCTACAATTAAGGAAACTAAAAATGCTGAGAGAAACAATGGTGGGGGTCCAGGTGGACTTGGCAGGTGGCCACCAATATCCACCTAGATCATTCCTCCCCCCTTAGTAAGCAATGGTCCCCATTGTGTTGAGTTCCTCCATGAGATGAGGAAACTTTTGCTGAACTTGGTCCCTAGTGAGCCACTTGCCCTGGTGAAGGAGTTGACTTGCTTTGACAACTCGATACAGTTGGATATTTTGTTGGTGAGTGTTCTTAATTTGTGTGTCAATGATCCAATCAGTTGCAGCTTGCTCCATGCCATCTGGATTTAATTCTGTGGGTGTGAGCTGTTTTGCAATGTTGGATGTGTCTAGTAATGGTGGAAAGTATGGCCGAAGGCGGTCCACATTGAACACTGGGTGCATGCCAAGGAATGGGGGAATGCTGAGCTAAAATGCATTGTCTCCCATAGCCTTAGTAATGGTGTAAGGAACATATCGGAGTGGTCTCAGTTTCCGATAGGCTCCAGTAAGGCGTTCCTTTTGCAAATGCAACCAGACTTTGTCACCCACCTAAAACTTGTATGGCACCCGATGTTGATCATGTCGCTGCTTGTACTTGGAATTTGATTTCTCTAGAATGTCATGGACTTGCTGGCGAATATGTTGGATGTGCTCAATGAAGCTGGTTGCCTTGTCTGTTTCGGACTGGACATGAGCCGAATCTGTGTGAGTAGCTGAAAGTGGCATGGCCACATCAATGGGGCATAGTGGCTGGAATCCCAAGCCCACTTGAAAAGGGTTGTGGCCAGTCGAGATGTGAAGAGCTCGGTTGTAGCTATGCTGAACATAGGGGAGGCTCTTGTCCCATGTGCATGGATGCTTTGATTTGTACATGTGCAGAATGTGTACAATCATCCTATTGACAACATCTGTCTGGCCATCAATTTGAGGATCGAAGGTTGTGGACTTAGTGAGTTTGGTGTCCAGCATTGACTAGAAACTGGACCAAAATGTACTAAGGAACCAACTATCCCAATCTAAGATGATAGACTGTGGGATCCCAAAGTGCACCCACACTCATTCAAAGAAGATTTTAGCAGTGGCTTCTGCTGTGATATTCTTCTTGCAGGCCGCCATAATGGCCATCTTCGAGAACCTATCGACGACCACAAAAACACAGTCATTTCCATGCTTAGTGGAAGGAAGGCCTGACATGTAATCCATGGAGATGGATTCCCAAGGTCGACAAGGGGTAGGCAGCAGAGTATAGAGGCCTTGCTTCTTGATGGTCGGTTTGGAAATAACGTAGGCAGTACATGATCTGATGTACTTCCCGATAGCCTATCGAAGATTTAGCCAATAGAAATACTTTTGTAGTACTGCCACCGTTTTCTCGACCTTGAAATTCCCAGCAGCCCGACTGTAGTGTGCTTCCCAAATCATCTTGGCACGCTCACTTGAAGGAACACAAAGGTGACCCAGGTGGCATAACAAGGCATCTTGGAGGTGAAAATCTAGAACATGCTGACCCTCCAAGAGTGTCCGGTATGTGTGGCCGAATTCTAGGTCGCTTTTGTAGACAAGTGGCCAATCAAAAGTCTCGAGCCCACAAGAGTTGAACATGGTGGTTAACACCATGATCGGTGGTTGACTGAGGCAATCTGCAACATTATTGGTGCTGCCCCTCTTATACTTGATATTCAAATGGAACTGTTGCAGGTATGTAGACCACTTCTGATGGCGATCATTATGTAATTTCCCTTGGGTCTGTATGAACTGTAGGGGTTGGTGGTCTGTGTGGATGACCGTTTCCTTCCCCAAAATGTAATGCTTCCATTGTTGGCAGGCCTGCACAATGGAATACATCTCTTTGTCATAAGTGGGATACTTCTAGACTATGCCTGAAAGTGTTTCACTGTGATATGCCACTAGATGCCCAAAAACCTAATCCTAAAAGATTAAATGCCAAATTGTGGGCCCCGTTTTGAGTAAGTTGGTACATCAACTTCTCGGGGTCGTAACTTTGGCATACGATCTTCGTTTGATGCGTACAATAGCTCGTTAGAAATATCTATCTAAGCACTACAACTTTGAGAAGGGCAACATCGGTCCATGAACCCATGTTGCCCCCATATTTCCCAAAAAAACATCGTTTAGGGCCTCAAAACATCTCCGGAAGTTCAGGACCCGAAAAATTGCTAAAAATAGTAAGTTGTGCTACAATTAAGGAAACTGAAAATGGTGAGAGAAACAATGCTGGGGGTCCAAGTGGACTTGGCAGGTGGCCACCAATATCCACTTGGATCACCAACTGACCAAAGTGAAGGTTGGAAAGACCAAGAATTTTGGTTATGGGTCTATTTTGATTTCCTTTGCTTTGGAAAGAATCCCGCTCATGCAACCACAAAACATTTCTCTCATAGTGCTTGGCCCGAGAGAACCACAGCTGCAGCAATGGGTAGACCTTATGGCTAGGCATGCTGGCCAGTCATAGATCTCATTTTCATCTACCTTCTTTGAGTGGTTCGACCGTCAGGAGATGGACTTTGCGGAGTATCCATATGCTGGGATGGATTTCCATGTTGATCCAGATTTAGCATTGCTAGTTGGGGTTTAGTGGAGTGCTATTGGTAAATTGATTTGACCACACTTTTCTTTTTAAGTTTTATTTTTTTTTGTATTTTTTATTGTTACCTAGACTAAATAAACTCATATGTGTATGCAGATATTGGACCAGCTCAACTTGCAGCACGCCCACGGGAAGCAGATGCTCCAATGGAGAGAGCTGTCGGGAGGGAAGTCCTTAGGGACTTGGACATAGCAGAGGCCTTAGCTCAGTTGTAGGATCATGTGGAGAGCTTAACCCTTGGCATTCCAGATGTCCACATTGATGAGTTACCCGTGAGGCTGCAGTGCAATACCACTGGTGTGCCGAGTCATTGGACGAGGCCCCTGCGTATGATAGCACAGGCGGTGACCTGTTATCATCAGCATAACTAATCTAGGATGTTTTTTCTGCATTCATTTTTGAGTTTCTGGGGTCAGATGACCAATTTTGTCTTGGACACAAAATATTTGTAAAAACTTATATACAACTATCTATTTGAATTTCGGAGTTTTATTATGGTTAAGTGATGAAGTCCTCAAGGGCTAAGCGCGATGGGTGCAAAAAGCCAAGTTTGAACAATTGTTTTTCATCAAATTTTGAACTGATTTTTGCCCAAATTGGATCCTAATTATCTAATGTTTGTATTTCAGATATTCATTGGATCAAAATGGTCGTTACATGGCGAGAACGAGAGCACAAAGGGTAGGATATGATTGTCTTAAATGACCAGGGCACAGTAGATGCATTAAGGAACTGTGCGTTGCTAAAGTTTTTTCGCTTGTCCAACATTAAACAACAGATGGATTTGCTACAATATTTTGTTCATGCTTGGGATCCTATTGGCTAGGTGTTTCAAATCAGGGGTAAAGCTATTCCTATCACCATCGACGATATTATTTTCTGACGGGTTTATCGAGGTGGGGTGCCCCTCTTTCATTATCAGGACTCGCCCGTGGAGTTGAATCACTGAGAGATTATATTCGTCAGTTCTGTTGGGAAGGATCTCAACCCATCAGAGAAGGAAAGATTCATATCTAAGATGTTATTGATCAACCTTTGAGTACTATCCTTTTTACCCTTGCTAGATTGGCTGACAGTGCGGCTTTACATTTAGCACATATATCTTATATGCAATACGCCTTGGAATGCCTAGAACCGAAGGTATTCAACTGGTGTGAGGCGGTTCTTCCACTTATGAAAGACCAACTGATCCAGATTTAAACAAGAACGCAACAAATTACAGAGATAACCATAAACACAGATATGCAGTGGAAATAATACTTCATTTCATTAATGTAAAACACTGAAATATGCTTACAAACAGAAATAGAAATAAACCAGCTAGGGCGATGGTAGCTTATCTCTGAGAAGAGATGTGTGGCTTCATGCCTCTGAACTGTGTTACAAATGAGGCTCGAAGGCCTATTTATTGTTGAGAAACAATGGAAAAACCCTTCACATTCCAAAACCTAACCCTGGAAGATGAACACCAAATTGTGGGCCCCGTTTTGGGTAAGTTGGTACATCAACTTCCCGGGGTCGTAACTTTGGCCTACGATCTTCGTTTGACACGCAAAATAGCTCGTTAGAAAGATCTATCCGAGCACTACAACTTTGGGAAGGGAAACATGGGTCCATGGACCCATGATGCCTCCAAAGCTCCCAAAAAATATCGTTTAGGGCCTCAAAACGGCCCCAGAAGTTCAGGACGCGAAAAACTGCTAAAAATAGTAAGTTGTGATACAATTAAGGAAACTGAAAATGTTGAGAGAAACAATGGTGGGGGTCTAGGTGGACTTGGAAGGTGGCCACCAATATCCACCTAGATCATCCTCCCCCTTTAGGAAGCAATGGTCCCCATTGCGTTGAGTTCCTCCATGAGATGAGGAAACTTTTGCTGAACTTCGTCCCTAGTGAGCCACTTGCCCTGGTGAAGGAGTTGACCTGCTTTGACAACTCGATACAGTTGGATATTTTGTTGGCGAGTGTTCCTAATCTATGTGTCGATGATCCAATCAGTTGTAGCTTGTTCCATGCAATTTTGATTTAATTCTATGGGTGTGAGCTGTTCTGCAATGTTGGATGTGTCTAGTAATGGTGGAAAGTATGGCCGAAGGCGATCCACATTGAACACTGGGTGCATGCCAAGGAATGGGAGAATACTGAGCTCAAATGCATTGTCTCCCATAGCCTTAGTAATTGTGTGAGGACCATATCGGAGTGGTCTCAGTTTCCGATAGGCTCTAGTAAGGCGTTCCTTTTGCAAATGCAACCTGATTTTGTCACCCACCTGAAAATTGTGTGGCACCCGATGTTGATCATGTCGCTGCTTGTACTTGGAATTTGATTTCTCCAGAATGTCGTGGACCTGCTGGAAAATATGTTGGATGTGCTTAATGAAGCTGGTTGCCTTGTCTGTTTCAGACTGGACATGCGCCGAATCTGTGTAAGTAGCTGCAAGTGGCATGGCCACATCAATGGGGCATAGTGGCTGGAATCCCAAGCCCACTTGAAAAGGGTTGTGGCTAGTCGAGATGTGAAGAGCTTGGTTGTAGCTATGCAGAACATAGGGGAGGCTCTCGTCCCATGTGCATGGATGCTTTGAGTTGTACATGCACATAATGTGCACAATCATCCTATTGACAACCTCTTTCTGGCCATCAATTTGAGGATCCAAGGTTGTGGACTTAGTGAGTTTGGTGTCTAGCATTGACCAGAAACTGGACCAAAATTTACTAAGGAACCAACTGTCTCAATCTGAGATGATAGACTGTGGGATCCC
>APFE030938709.1:0-11538 GCA_000404065.3 Pinus taeda
GTAAACAAGTGCTGCATGCAGCCAATAGTCCCTGCCTTAAGGGAATGGCCTCCCTCAAGCGGATGGCCTCTCTCTAAACTTAACATCAATAACAACACACGTAACAAATACAAGTGCTCAAACCATTCAACATTTTTTGAATAATGTATACTCAACCTCACTGTTTTGAATACCTATTATAATCATAAAATTAATTTTGAATTGTAGCTCTCATCCATTCCATACTCTAACGATTTAAATGCTTACATATTGGTATACATAATGATATAGCAAAATGAGAGGCTATGAATTTGACAACATATATTGACATCTTCCTTTTCATATACAATCTTCTTTCATATCTATATTTAATTCAATTCAATCTTTTTGTCATTGAATTGATATTGTGAACATAAGCATTATCGCAACAGTGAAATATGCATCTTAAAATAGCTTCTAAATATATTAAATCTCCTTCCCTTCTTCGATTGAAGATTTTAAGTTATAATCCTATATAATCTCCTTCCTTTCTTACAAGGAAGATTTAACAAGCTTCCCAACTTCCTGCTCTGAATTCTGCCTGGTTGCTTTAGGAACATTCATACATATCTACCACATAGAGGGCATGGGAACTATTGAGAAAATGCATGCTAACTTTATGGGCTTTGATATCCTTGTTTGATCTGTTATACTTCATATGGCTCTTGACAAGCTGGCTTGCAGCCAATGCAGACATGAGAGACAGATCTCCAGCCAAAACAACTCCTACAACTATTCTGGCCAAGCGTTGGGAATTGGCCCCAGGTGATTGCATGTTTGCTCCTTTGACTCCCAGCAGATTCAAACAAGCGGCTTGTGATGCCAACTGTGTTCCTCCTCCTATGGTTCCCACCTGAAATAAATGGATACAAACATGTCCACAATCAGAACAATGGGAAGGGGTTTGAGAGGGAGTAACCATTTTCTCTCAGATCCTCAAAAATAGTTTAGCTATCGAAACTAAGTCCAGAGATTAGAGAAAGAAAATACCACAAATGTTTTTCTTTAGGCATGAAAGTAATCATGGAGATTACTTACCTCAATACAAGGAAAGTAATCATGGAGATTACTTACCTCAATACATGCAGATCCCTGCCACCATTGGAAGTCTCCATCATCGTAATGCAATGAGAGCTCTCAATGTTTTGGCCAGGATCTTGACCGGTTGCAATAAATACAACAGAGACAATATTGGATGCATGGGCATTGAAGCCCCCTATGGCACCTGTTAGTGCAGACCCAGTTAAGTTCTTGAGCATGTTCAGTTCCAGCAAAGCTGGAACAGTAGTCTTCAAGACCTTGCTAACAATTGCCTCAGTGATGATAGCCTCACACACTACTGATTTCCCACGCCCTTCAATCCAATTCACAGCTGTGGGTTTCTTGTCTGCACAGAAATTACCTGACCACAAACCAAAAATTTGGCATTAAAACAAAAAGTCCATGGCAGCAAAACCCAAAAAATGACCACTGAATTGAGAACCAAGAGTAAACAAAACCCAAATAGAGATGACCCAAAAGTCGAATACCAATCAGAATTGCATAGACAGACTCGCCAAAAACACTGATAACATCCATGTCAGGAAACTCATTCTGAAGGAGATCTAAAACATTCTGCACACCCTTGGACACCATATTCATCCCCATGGCATCCCCAGTGAAGCAAGAAAACCTCATGTACAGATTCCTCCCTGCAATTACACAGCGTATGCTGTGCAGCCTGGCAAATCAGCTGGTGTTGTTACGCAGTTAAGATCAACAAAGAGTCAACACCCATAAAATTGTTATTATTCAGAAAATTCAGAACTTGATGCCTACCGGGTTATCGGATTCCGAACGTAGGTCCCCCGGGGCGGTTCAATTAGTCTCATCCAAGACCGTCGACAAGGTATGGAGCTTTTCTTCTTAGCGGTTGCCCTTCCCGACAAACAAAAAGCAGTAGCTTCTAATCCTCCTGGGCTACGCAGAACATCCTAGGCTGCCATGGATGGACCCTCGGCTACCACATGATGGACAGGAACAATCATATCAGTCCCAGTATCAACGGCTTGCAAACTGTTTCTGTGACCTATAGACAAGCACAGGGCATTTTATTAGTGCTGTAGCATTTCACAATTGAGAGTGATTTTGTTCGTATCTAGATATGATCCAAAGGTACATGCACTGTGGCTCTAACTTAATTACGGTACTCTCTTAAACAAAGAGGCACTTCTAAACAGCAGTGGTTTTACTGCAAAATCCACATAATTTATGCCATTTTTGTGCATCATGGCAGATGTTGGACAGTTCGTCTTCCACACAGACACCCCAATAAGTAGCGTAAAACATAAGCCTAGCAAAGAGTATTATAAGATTTTGCCGAGGCAAACAAAAACAGTATCAAGTTAGAAAGATGCAACAAACATGACCAAACAAAGTATGGATAACGAAAAGATGTCAAGGCCTAGTTCTTTGGAAACAAACCTGAAGAATCAAAAATAAAAAGTACTAATCAACATAGCTTGCTTACCTTCGTAGGATGGATATCATCAAAAACATGAGCTTGCCCAGCATAGAATATTGTCAACTGGCGACTAGCTGATGTTACACATTTTGGACTGAAAAAATGAAACAAGCAGTCAAGATGCAGCCACAGTTAAATATATTGCCATGATCTAAGCTAAATCTTGTCAAGCTTAACTTTTGTAGAGAAAATCTCCAATGTTTACCATCCCCCTATATGCACATTAAGTTGTCTAAATTACCAGTATGCACTTACCTAGCTGGAATGCTGGATTCTTGAACACCATTCCCAGGCAAGAATTTTGAACTACCGGCAGAAAGACTTTGCCCACTTGTGTTTCTGGCAGCTGGTGCACTTGGACCATTGTTCATGAGATTTGCCAAACTGGAACCTTTAAGACCTGTTCGAGAACCTTCATCTAAAAAATTAAAAATCTTTACTGTTATTATTATACCCTAAACATAAAAAAAATGTCTCTTTAACACAACGCATATGCTAAAAAGAACATTTCCCTTGATTAAGAAAAAAAATGAAATATTTTTTAAAGGGCAGAGTAAATCCCTTTTCAACACTTACATGAAAACCACATACAGATTCGTACAAACCATGTACGCTTTCTTAAAACCTAGGTTATAAAATCATAAAGATAGGAACAAATAATTATCACTGTCCCTGAAATAATGTGATTAACCCTATTTCTCCCATTGAGTTCAAGATGGACAGAGTATCGACCGAGACACCGGAACATAAAAAACGCTATGAAGGCAAAGAAATGCGTATGAATGTTAATTAAGAGATTCGCGATATTCTTGTAAAACTCCTTGAAGGCTTTTACAGAGGAAATAATCTTGCGCTTCAGAAATGGGAGCAAGTATTCATTTTTCGAAATGAGAATTCAACCACTGAAATTTCCTAACCAGATATCCTCTGAACGCTGTCTGTATCTTGGTCGCCGCCCAAAGTTCTCTTGGATTTACTTCCCAAAGATCTCTTGCATTTACTTCCCGCTGGTTCGAAGGTCGGGTCTGACGAACAAATTGATTAGCAGCTTCAGCAGATGCAATTCGTTTGAAATCCGTGGTGCGGGGATCGTTGTTGAACTACTCTCTCAAGCTGCTGGTAGGTGTCTTCTACGCAGAATTGATAGCCCAGCGAGAGACATCTGGCGCTGGCTGGATGCAAAGCGCTCATGCAGGGCACGGAGAAGAACATGCATATCTTGAATATAAAACACATAAAACTTACGGTAAAAATTTTTGTCCTCCTGAAATAACATCAGGGCACGTGAAGCTTGCAATAAGACCTCCAATTCGTAACTTTGGTTATAAATTTTTTACACTCATATTTGCATAAATAAACTTTGGTTAAATTTTGGTAGTGCACAAATTTTTTTGGTCAAAGAACCCATTAATGTATAGTCAACGATCGATCGATCGCTAATAGTCCCAGGCAAGGACTAATAACCCATAACCCCATAAATAAATTAATATTATAATAATAATAATTTTTTTTAATAAAAAATAAAATGATTAATAATAAATAATAACAAAAATTAAGTTATGAATTAAATAATAATAAATAAAAATTTATTTAAGGGGAACTTCAATTGAAAAACATATAATCAATGACCGATAAACCACATGAATATTAACTTCATGACTAGATAAAATTTACGGTAACAAAAATTAAATTATGAATAAATAAATAAAAGCTATTTAGGTCAAACTTCAATTAAAAAAATATATCTCTTACTTCAATTAAAAAAATATATCTCTTATCGTTGGAAATGTGTATATTAAGTTATTAAAAAACTTATATTCTAAAGTTTTTGATCCTTTTGTATTTATAAATTAATATGATATGTCTCCTCTTTGTCTTTATAAATTAATATGAATATCTCTTATGTATGGGCAGCTGTATATGAAACTATTATTTTGGATCCCTTTCAAAGATATGTATTTATAAATTTATATGATATGACGTATGTTCAGAGTATGGAGGACAACAGGCTGTTCATTCTGGACCACCATGATGTCTTCATGCATTATGTCAATCGAATCAACGCTCTGCCGACGACTAAGATATATGCTTCTCGCACAATTCTGTTCCTTAAGAAGGATGGCACATTAAGGCCAGTCGCAATCGAGCTGAGCCTACCCCCTTCACATCAACGCCGCGAAAGTGTTGAGAAGGTGTTCACTCCTGCAGAGGAAGGCGCAGAAGGAGCTCTATGGCAGCTCGCCAAATGCTACGTAGTCGTTAATGATTCTGGTTACCATCAGCTTATCAGTCACTGGTAAAATCATGCAGAATCTGGGAATATACATGCAGAATCTGTTTAGTATCTACAATAATATAGGGTCCCAATTTAGTGATTGTGGGATTTTTTTCAGGCTTAATACTCACGCAGTAACGGAGCCATTTGTCATCGCCACCAACAGACATCTGAGTGTGATGCATCCCGTGTATAAGCTACTGAGTCCCCATTTCCGAGACACCATGAACATTAATGCTCTGGCTCGCCAAATTCTTATAAATGGTGGAGGCATTCTTGAAACAACAGTATTTCCTGGAAGGTATAGCATGGAGATGTCTGCAGTAGCGTACAAGGACTGGAGGTTTGACGAACAAGAGTTGCCTGCAGATCTCCTTAAGAGGTAATCATAATCAATACTGCCTAATCTCGATCTTTGTCATCCATTTGAATTTTTATTAATATGTACTCAAAATTTGACAGGGGTATGGCAGTGGTGGACCCATCAATGCCGTACGGGCTGAAGCTGATGATTGAAGACTACCCTTATGCTGTGGATGGATTGGAGATATGGTTCGCAATAGTTTCATGGGTTAAGGAGTACCTGTCCCTGTACTACCAGAATGATGATGCAGTGAAATCTGACACAGAGCTGCAAGCATGGTGGACCGAAATTAAAAATGTTGGTCACGGAGATAAGAAGGACGAGACATGGTGGTACAGCATGGAGAGCGTAGAAGAAGTTGAAAAAGTAATAACAACAATCATATGGGTAGCCTCGGCTCTTCACGCTGCGGTTAATTACGGGCAATACCCTTACGCCGGATACATGCCTAATCGGCCCACCATCAGCAGAAGGTTAATCCCGGAAGAAGGGTCCCAAGAGTTCTCAGAGCTGGTGGAGAATCCGGACTTGGCTATCCTTAGAACTCTAAGCAACCAATTTCAAACCACCCTTGGTATAGCCCTCATAGAAATCCTGTCCAGGCATTCAACAGACGAAGTTTACTTGGGGCAGAGAGCCACGAGTGAATGGAGTGATGATAAACGTGTGACAGAGGCTTTTGAACGTTTCGGAACAAAGTTGAAGGAGATAGAGAAGAATATAACAGAAAGAAACCTGAATGCAGAAATATTGAAGAACAGGTCTGGTCCGGCCAAGGTTCCCTATACTTTGCTTTATCCAAACACCTCGGATCTGACTCACAAAGGAGGAATTACTGGCATGGGAATTCCCAACAGCACTGCTATTTAATTTACTCTATCCACCGTTAAAATATCATATTAAAAAAATGGGTCATTAGTAATTACAATGTGATTTGTTAAACAATATTAGTTTTGTTGTAAGGCATTAATTCATAATGTCATGCGTATGTCAAATAACAGATGGTGCGTTGAAATCCATCAATTAATAAATAAAGATTTAGTAATTCATTTGATATACAGGAACTCATGACTTTCGGATCTTGTGGAGGTATTCCAATTGAATCATATATATTTATCTTCATTTTATGTCGTAATTCAATCTGCGATTTGGTCACAATTTTGACGTTTTGAAGTCCAACTCGCTTTCCCAACAGGGCTGAGACCCTGACCAACTGTCCTTTAAGTTAACTTCAATGAAAAAAATGACACTACATGTTATTGAAATTGCAACTTTGCACATGGTTCTAAAGAACAACCTTGCACCTGCTCCTTGATACGTAAAATTCTCACATCTTGCACCTACTTTTTGATATATCATATTTTGCTCCTCTTACTTCTTGTTGCCGGAAAGAAAGTGGTGGTTTGTGTCAAATCTTGTACATTGATTAAGTTTTGTCGTGGCCAATGCTGATTGGCTTATGTTGATTTAGTAGGGTTACAAAATTTCGCTTCTTGGATTATAATATAATATAATAGTTGCAATATTGTGAATTTGATTTAATAACAATGAATTTTTGTAGCGAGACACCAAATTGGTGTATGAGACTCCCTTGTTTGTGGGACAATGGACCCACCCACCTTTGAGACCCCCTTGTTTGTGGGACAAAGGAGACACCAAATTGGTGTATGAGACCCCCTTTTTTGTGGGACAAGGGACCCACCCACCTCTACGCAATGATTTGACTACTAAGTCTACAAAGGCATACATACTCTACCTCCCTCTGGTTTTGAACGTGTGACTTCTTAGGAGGAAACACATGCTCTTAACCATTAGGCCCACTCAAGCTCTATACATATGAAAGACAACGAGGAAAAATGATTAAAGAAGAATGAGATGAATAAAATTTGAGTGTAGCACAAACTCTACTTGTGTCATAATGATGACATGTTATAATTATTTAAAGACAACTTGGTATAATGAAATTGCATTTCACCATAGCCATTACAGTAGAAATTGTAGTTGCTAATGAAATCAAACTGAAATTAATAGAAACAAATTTCCTCTACTAAATTCTGCGGAAGGAAAACTAACAATAGAAACACTCTGCAATCATTCAATCACAATGCGCAATTTTTTTTTACTGAGGAAACCAACTGGGAAAACCATTCGTTTGTTTGTATTGTATTATATAAGAACAATGATCTATTAGAATGACTACTTCAATGCTTGAAGCTCAATCTACACTGCAATATTAATCTCCTCTTGAGTATACTCTCGCTAATACTTAGCCAAAATAGGACTCCTCCTTCCTCCTATTTCCTTGCACAATTCTTGCTCCTAAAGAATAGGGAAGCTCCTATTCCTTACGCAATTCCTGAGGAAATTAGCTCACCTGCTACATGCAAACATTGTACACTCACTAGTATACAATAATGATTACACTATGCCTTTTCTCTCCAACTTCACTAGGCAATTCGAATTGCATGCATGATTAGGGCTATTTTTAGTAAATTGGCTACTTAACTGATAGCTAGTTACGTTTACAATAGTGACAACTACTCAACTGAACTCATACTGAATCTATTCTAGAGTAGAGCTTAGATAACTTACTTTCATTGAAGATAACACCTCTAGATAGCTATATATTAGCCACCAACTTGCACACAACTCTACTTCTAGCCCACAAACTTGATTTGATTGACTTCACTGAGTGATTTGGCCATGTCACTCCTGCTAACTGCTTGACAACTCATCCTACTGAAGTGGAAATTTGAATTTATTCATTTGATTAAGGCACAAGTAAAATGAATCATTTTCTTGCTAATTTAACACTCCCTCTTAGAAAGAAAAGGGTTCTAAAAAACCCCAATCCTGCTCCTGTGGAAATCAAACTTTCCTCTTGACAAATCCTTTATCAAAATGTATGCAATTTGCTCCTCTATAGGAATATGGTGTAACTTAACAATCCTCCTCTACACACAATCTCTCAAGTGATGGTACCCTATGTCTATATGATGCTTGGACCTATCATGAAACGCTAGATTTTCAGAGAGTTTTATACAAATCTAATTGTCACAGTGGATCAATGTAGGCTCCATCCCCTGCCAAAAGATACCAACCAAGATATTCTTCCTCTTAGAAAGAAAAGGGTTCTAAACAACCCCAATCCTGCTCCCATGGAAATCAAACTTTCCTCTTGATAAATCCTTTATCAAAATGTATGCAATTTGCTCCTCTATAAGAGTATGGTGTAATATAACAATCCTCCTCTACACACAATCTCTCAGGTGATGGTACCCTATGTCTATATGATGCTTGGACCTATCATGAAACACTAGATTTTCAGAGAGTTTTATACAAATCTAATTGTCACAATGGATCAATGTAGGCTTCATCCCCTGACTGAAGATACCAACCAAGTTCTTCTTCCAAATAGCCTCACATGTTGCTTGACTGGCATCCATATACTTAGCCTCTACTAAGCTAAATGCTACATATTTATGTTTCTTGCTGTACCAAGAAACTGCTAATGACCAAACACTGAAGACAACTCCCAATGTGCTCTTCCTGTCTAAGAGACTCCCTGCCCGGTCTGCATCTATGACTCCTTGGAGCTTCACTCCATTAGTATGCCTATGCCATAAACCAAACTCTGGTGTGCCTCTGAGGTATCTTAGAACATGTTTTCCTACTTTCCAGTTAATCTTGCAAGGCTCCACCATGAACAGACTAAGCTGGTTCACTGCAAAACAAATATCGGACCTTGTGTTCACAAGGTACATCAAGCTCCACCAACTGTATGTAGATAGTGCCATCTACTGCCTCTCCTATAGAAGCATCCTCTTTCCTCCAGGTAGTACTTAGAGGAGTATCCATGGGTTTTCAATCTTGCATATACGATATCTAAATGATTTTAGAGATGTACTTCCCCTGTCCAACAAATATCTCTCCATATCCTTGTTACACCTTCAAGCCAAGGAAGTAGTTCATCAAAACCATCCTTCCTGTCAGTATCAAATCATCCACATACAGAACCAAGATGAACAAACTTTCTTCTACGATAATGTAGTGGAGATTGGCATCTGCTTCACTCTTAGTGAAGCCCCATCCATTGAGATAAGAAACTATGTGAGTATACTAAGCATGGGGTGCCTACTTGAGACCATAGATGGCTCTCTTGAGCCTACACACACGTCTCCTTGCTAAAGGTCTCAAACCCCTTAGGCTACTCAATGTAGATATCTTCCTCAACCACTCCATTAAGGAAGGTAATTTTAACATCCATTTGGTGGATCCTCCACCCTGACTGTGCTATCAATGCAAGTATGGTGTTGGTATATGAGTATCTTGCCACAAGGGTACATGTCTCCTTATAATCAATCCCCTCCAACTGTGAGAAGCCTTCTTCCACTAATATGGCCTTGTACTTCTCAAGACTGCCATCAGCTGCATGTTTCACCTTATAGAACAATCTCGAACCAACAAATGACTTGTTCTTAGGTTTTGGCACCACTTACCAAACAATTTTCTTCAAGATGGAGTTATACTCCACCATGGAATCTACCCACACCTCTTGCGAAACAACTTCTTCAAAATAAGATGGCTTAGAATCTATTAAGTCCATCGTGAGTGCCATATATCCTATATATTTGTCCGGTGATCTCCTCTGTCTACACAAGGAGCTAGGAGTTCCAACTTGCTCCCGAGCTTCCTGCATCAACTTGTCAACCATCCCGGTCCTCTTCCTCCCTTCTCTGGAAGGTTCTGTGTGAGTGGGTGCCTCTACTCGGTCTGCTCTCTCCTCCTCCAGGTGTAGCTTCTCCACATCATCCTCCTGTAATGTCCTCTTGCCTTTGAGTAACATCTCACTCCGTGGATTTGACTGAGGCTCCTCCTTTGGAGCTAGAAGCTCCTCCTCTCGTGGTATGCTCATCTCTCACTCTAGAGAACTCCTCATGTATTTATCCTCATCAAATACCACATCCCTCCTCATAACAATCATCTTGAGTGAGGACGTGTATAGCTGGTAAATATGAGGTGTCTCAAAATAACCCATAAATATCCCATTTTCTGTAGTGGGATCCAAATTTTTCATGCTATTTTTGGAGACCTGACAATAGACTATGAATCCAAAAATACGAAAGTGGGACAAATCTAGCTTCCTCCTTGTGAAAGTCGCTTTAGGTGAAACCATTCCAAGAATTTTGTGAGGGCTCTTGTTCTACAAGTAAACAACAGTATTGCAAGCTATAGCCCATAGGGATAGTGGCAACCCTTGGTCATGCAACATTTATCTGGTAGCTCCTACAATACTTTTATTTTTCCTCTCTACAACTCCATTTTGCTATGGGTTGTGGGGTGCAATGAAATCCCTTCTAATACCCTCCTTGGCACATAATTCTTTGAAGGCATTAGACACATACTCTTCTCCATTATCACTTCTCAGGGATTTAATTTTCTTTCCAATCCCATTTTCAACTAAGGCTCTAAATTCAACAAACTTCAAATAAACCTCATCTTTGTTCTTCATAAAATAGATCCAACATTTGTGGGAAAAATCATCTATGAATATCACATAATACCTGTGCTTTGGAGGGAAAAATGGACTCCGTTCTGCCTTTTTGCATGCCTTTCGTGGCGATGGTTCTGCTTTCGGATCGATGCGTGGACTCCATTACAAGGTCATAGGTTTACCCCCGAGCTGCAACTTCCTGGTGAAGGCAAGGTTCTTCTCCAGAGGATCAGGGCTACTTTTCAAAGCAGAGAATTGTGCTTCCAGCCAAATTCCTCCGCTCACCATTTCTTGGGAACAACGACCTGTGCTGCCGATGCACTACAAACTAGAGCTCAGCGAAAGTTATACCCTAGCTATTAATCTACGACCCACAAGTTTAAAGCCAAAGGTGAGGCCATATGGCCGGATCGAACTGCAGGAGAGTGGATCTGGGCTACGCGGCTTGCTGTGTCCCCTTATTCACCTCGGCAGGCGAGGTTTGGTGCCAATGAATGGAAGTTGAGAGCTATAGTAGATCTAGCCAAAGTGGCCATGATCCCGGAGGGCCGGACTTTCTTGTAGAAAGCAGGTATTCTTGACATAGTGGCTGGGTCTATTAAAAACGACCCCTTCAATCCAGATCTGAAGAAACCATGGCGTAGACAGAATAAAAAACTCAATGGTGCATTTGGGTTTACAGAGAAAAAGCCGGATCCAATAGATCGGGGCCTCAATAAGGTCGTTCCACTTTGCATGGACAAAGATCTTATACAAATCTTCATCAAATTGATAGGGGGTAGACATTACTACATGCGGCTCAGCAAGGGGATGAGAATTCAAGAGTTAAAGAAAAAATCCATATTCAACTTGGAACCCCAACAAAATACCAAAATCTGATATAT
>APFE030938711.1:0-11408 GCA_000404065.3 Pinus taeda
AACCATGCCAACTAAAATTTTTAATAAATATATAACTAAGCTAACTAAAAGAGTAATAAATATTTAATTGTTGGTCTTAAAAACATATTCAAAATGACTTGTAAATATCACTATTATTATAAAAATGTGATTTCAATCAGAATCATGCTCAAGTAGTCATGCCAGTTAAAGTAGCTCAAATAGTCATACGAGTTAAAGGTATCTGAAAATTTAAATCCATTTCTTTCTATAGGTAATTAACGATGCTCCACGACTTCTATAAGCAAGCGTAGTCTTTGTAATTGAATTGGACAATCATAATATATTTACTTATACAACAAGATAATAGCTGTTTGATGGTTATTTCTCTTCTATAGAGATTTACAGATATTATTGAAAAAAAATATTAAAACAATAATAAAATTTCTATTAATTAATTTTATAAAAGCATAAGTACGAAAAGGAGTTTCAAAAAAGTTACATGAACGACTTTCCGGTTTTAAAAAGGTTGTATTAACGTTTAATGGGTCAAAATTAAAAGAAAATTAAAACCTCCATTACCCTTTAATGGGGCAAAATTAAAAGAAAAGCTTTGGATCGTCCATTACATAGCCGTTTGAATGCTTTTCATACCAATATAAATAGTGGCCGCACCTTTTACCATTGTTCTCGATGTAGTGAATGTTTGAGCCCTTGTTTCTTTTTTGAAGATTTATGGTCTTGTGTTTGTTTCGAGCATCAGGGGATCAGCAAATTCTTGCTCACTTGTTGTTCTGGTTTATTGCTCTGCCATTCTGGCTTTATTGTTTTCATTTTCTCTGGGTTTATTGCTGGGCGATTTGATTCAGTTATCGTGTATATATTTTTATTTGACTTGGCAAGCTTTTGTCTTTTTTATTTTGTTTGCATTGTTTTTTTATTGGCATGTTAAATCTGTTTATGGAACTTTAAAATGTGGTTTGGTAGTTAGGGCTAAACACCATAAGTAAGAATATTATAATTCTTATTTTCACTGGTTAATCAGCGGAATGATTTAGAGATGGTACGAAAGAAGTGGTACGAAAGAAGTGGTACAGTTTGCGAAAGCAATAGCAATGTTTGTAGCAATGTTTGTGCTCTGCATTGACCTGACAATTAAAAAAGCTCAGTTGGCGAATTTCAGGTATTTTCCATTTCAGTTGAGATTATTTTCGGTTGTTTCAAATTCTGTGTTAAAATTAGACGCACTTGAAATTTCTTAGATTATCCGTTCTTAATTTGCTAGGTGGTGTGAATATGTGGTTAAACTAATTTTAATTTTAGCTCTAATATATTTCTTGAATTATTTGACATTATTCCTCATGAAATCAATGCTTTCTAATTTTATGTTAAGATTCGTTTAAATTAATTGAAATTTTGATAGACTTATGATATTATTGGCCATGGAACCTTTACAAGGTTAGAAATAGAATTCAGTTTTCATGGCCTCTGTGTAGCAGATTTATGGTGGAATATTTGATGAAATTATTCTGCAGAATATTTTTTTCAGAAGAAAAAACCATATTTTTTTTTATATTAAGGAAATATAAATTACATATAGAGGTCTATGAATATAAAGGAACCAGAGTGCCACAAAATCCAAAAGGATTCTAAACTGAGTGGTAAACATATAAATGCCAGATCATTGCATGCTGTAGGAGTGTTCCATATTTGCAAAAAGGTGCAGAAACATTACATCATGAAAAGATAATCTTAAAAGCCCCAAAATGTTGTGCATCTTTACACATGGTAACAAAGCAAAAAGATGATGCTGGAGAGGGAAGCCTGTTCAACCCAGACAATCAAGGTAAGCCTTGATGCCAAGCAGAAGAGAAGACATAGGCCTCCTGGAGCTTTTGAAGATGTATTCATTCCTCCACTTCCATATGGACCAACAGACCGTAGTGAACATAGAGCGCCGAGGTGCTGATTGATTATTCTTCAGAATATGTTAAGAGGTTTGTCACATATTTTTGTGCAAGGATTCAATTCTGGATAAAGGATTTTTGTCTCTGCATTCGATGGCTTTCTACTCTGCTTCCTGCACGATGGATGCCTCGACTTATGCTGTTGTCTCCACATAAACTAAGTATAAGCTCCTGCCGCCTATTCTGGTAAAAAAGCCAAGTCGATAGATCCCATTAAATTAAATTAATTTTAATAATTTAAATGACATCAGAGAATTTTTGACAAAGTGCTCTTTATTAGGCATTTGCAGTAGATTTATGTGAATGTATTGATGAAATTATTCTACACAATACTTGTTTCAATGATCTGTGTCTAGGGATTCAATTGTGTATAAAGAATTGTTGCCTCTACCTTGTACGGCTTACTCCAGTGCTTCCTCTATGGCCAATGCCTCTGCTGCTTACTCTGGTGCCTTTACGACAGACCACCCCTAATTAGTAGTCGAAATCTACCCGAGAAAGAACTGAATCTCAAGTGCACTTTCTCAGATTCAAGAACATATAATTTATGATTTTCAAGTGCATTTTCATCACACAACCAGTTACAATCGCTAGACATGGAAACACACAGATGGATGAGGATTTTTTTCATCGATGAACGGGTGATAAATATAAACAAAATTATAGATAGCATTCTCAAAGAGTCCTAAAGTGAAGGATGAAAGTCCTGGGATGAAAGTGTAAGGACATATTGAAGCCGGTTTTTGTTTAAATCGAAGAACAGATACACATATGAAGTACATCGGGCTCTTACCCATGAAAAGGTACATCTGGTTCCTACCCATGAAATGGTATATGGTACGTGTGGTCCCTGAAATCGTACGTTCTGTTTAGAATACACTCACTGAAAAGCCTACCTAACCTATTTAGGATTTATTCACGTGATGTTTCCAGATGCCAAAAGCAGTTGGGAGGGAGTTGATGTTTCCAGATGTTTCTGACTTCCTTAATAATGGTTAATTCACGAAACGATATTAATGCAACACGCACACTCTTTGATGGTAAATAGCAATAATAAGACCAGCACGAGTGTGGAGAAAAGGAAATAATAAGGCAGTAGTTAAAATAACAGACTGTTATCAAAAGAAAATACAATGGGGCTACTTATGTAAAGTCGTGCCTAGGAATAATTTATAAAATGATATTAAACCGCTAGGAACATTAATAATATTAAAGGTTGAAACCTAACACTACGCAATCATAAAAAAGAATAGTAGAAGGCCGTAACCCAAATTCGTACCCTGAGTGAGCATCCGTCACAAACCTACCACCTGTTGTTTCTCGTGCTTCAGGAAGTGAGAGGACTTGTATTTAGGCACAGACCCCACACAAAGCCCATTAAAGTAGTGCAACCTGCAACTCTCTCGTTTGTACCTAAACCTATTAAAGTAGTGCAGTCTGCAACTCTTTGTTTGTACCTAAACCTATTAAAGTAGTGCAGTCTGCAACTCTCTGTTTGTACCTAAACCTATTAAAGTAGTGCAGTCTACAACTCTATGTTTGTACATGATTTTAAAGGCAAGAGAGGGTCACACCTCCTTCTGGAATGCTCTTGCTAGTATGTATTTTCAATGGGAAGGAAAATTTGGTATAAAAGGAGGATCCTCAAGTTACTCTTAAATGCTTATTTTGGGAGATAAGTGTAAAATGAGTCTACAAGGTCCATGTATCCCTAAAGCCCCTCAGCCCTTAGATTTATCACTCCTACAATATGTCTAGAAGAGCACAGGAAATGCATTGCAGATCGTGATTTTATATGTAAGTGTGTAGCAATTTGACCCGTGAAGAAGGAATTGGAGCATTGGATACAACATAACTGATTTTATATGTAAGTGTGTAGCAATTTGACCCGTGAAGAAGGAATTGGAGCGTTGGATACAACATAACTGGAAACCAAAAGGAGTGGTGGATTTGGGACTGGGACCAAAAGGTGTCTTCACACTCATCTTTTCTCACCTTGAAGATAAAGGTAGGATCTTTGAAGGGAGATAATACTTCCTTAATAATGTGGGTCTCTAGATTAGGCACTGGGAAGCTTGTTTCAACCCACATAAGGAGAAATTCATAGAAGCACCGATATGGGTAATATTGTACTCTTTACGAGTAGATTTATGGATACCAAAATTCTAAAAGGTATAGGGAAAGCACTAGGATTTTTTTTCAAGGTATCAAAGGTAACAAAAAGAGGTAAAAACATATCATATGCTAGGTTAGGTGTGTATATGAAAATATCTCAACCATTATCAGATTATATAGAGTTGGACTATCATTGAGAGATCTGGAAACAACCTCTATATCATGAGTATGTTTCATTTAGATGTAGAATTTGTCATGGGCATGACCACTTGATAAGAGAGTGTCCACTAAGAACAAAGGAACGATCTTGCGGTGGTCAAATGTAAAATGATGGTTTCAATAAGGTCGCTACACAGAGACAAACTCACAAGAACTGAACCTCTTATAATACAAAGGGGTTGGAGGGGAAGAATTTATTTTCCGCACTCGAGGATATGGAAGAAGACTCTCAGAACATAGAAGCCATCGATATGAATATTATTCCCACAAAATGAACTCTAGACAAAAGGTGTGCTAAAATGTAAGTTCGAAGAGGAGGAAGATATACAAGGTAGTTTTGACTTTTATTCACTGCCAGGTTTTGAGGAAATATCTCCTTTACTAAAGAAAAATTCATCAAACCTCTCAAATGAAGAGAGGGTATTAGCTACACCAGTGAATGATTAGGTGCAATAAGAACTGGGGGACTTGTCCAAAGAGGAAAGAGAGATCTATGCAAATGCTTATCTCAAGTGGAAAAGAAACTGATGAAACTCAATATTGGACGCAATAGATCAGTCATTCCAAGATTTTAAGGACAAGGAGAAAGAAATTACACTGAAGGACCTTATTAAAGAACACAAGAAGAAGAAAAATACACTGAAGAAGGAAGCGAGACAAAACACTAGAGTGAACCAGGGTAATACAGATCAAGCAATAGCTATGACAGAGAAGACATTTCCTTTTCCCAACTCATCATCACGAGAATTATTTCATGGAACATAAGAGGGATACAAACACCGATATATTAGGGACTGAATAACAAAGGAAAACATAATGATTTTTATATTACATGAAACAAAACTAATAGGGGAGAAAATGAATCAAATAGCAGGCACTTATTGGAAAGGATGTGAGTCCATGTCTCCCAATGCTACGGGTAGTGCAAGAGGCTTAGATGTTTGGTGGAAA
Source organism: Pinus taeda (assembly GCA_000404065.3). Taxonomy (NCBI): domain Eukaryota; kingdom Viridiplantae; phylum Streptophyta; class Pinopsida; order Pinales; family Pinaceae; genus Pinus; species Pinus taeda. The sequence continues at coordinate 5,211 of APFE030938711.1, forward strand.
CCACATGAAGTGGTCTTCCAAGACTGGATGGCTTATGATCGAATTCTTACAGGTAGATTTAGGTATGTCGGAACAAAATATTTTTTTTCTATTGGTGGTTTGCAACCCTCCAAGTACAAGGGACAAGAAGGTTTTTTGGAAGCAACTACAGAAGGTGAAACAAATGATAGGAAATGTCTTATGGTTGGTCGGAGGATATTTTAATATCATAAGATCATTAGAGGAGAAAAAATGATGCATTCATAGGTTAGACCAAGCATCCTCTGATTTTGATTAGATCATAGATATTGCACCTTATACACATTCCAACAAACAATAGGATGTTTACCTGGAATATCATCGTAGAGGCAGCAATCATATAGCGTGTTGTTTGGATCATTTTTTGTTATCAAAGGAAGTTTTATAGAATGATATATTTATTGAAGCCTCAATTTTGTCTTGCATGGGGTAGCATCACTAACCCATTTGATTGGAAACTGATCTGAAAGAAGCCCCACTAAATTAGCCTATCCATTTTGAAAGCTTTTGGCTTCAATCCATTGGTATTACGCATTTATTAGCCAAATGGTGGAAGGATTTGGATATTAGAGGGACCAACAAAATGAACACATTCTAACTCAAGCTAAAATATTTGAAGGAAAGGATAAATTTTTGGAATGACCATGCCTTTTGGAATATCTTTGAAGACACGACAGAGTGGGAAAGTAAAATGGCTAGCATCCAACAAAGAATCATTCTAGAAGGAAGAACCTCATAGTTGATAGCAGAAGAGGCACAAACCCTTCAAAATATAGAGCACAAAAGGTAACAAGAAGAGACTCTTTGGAAGTAAAATTCTAGGATACAATGGATCAAGGAGGGAGATCGTAACTCAAAGTTCTTCCACAATGCTATGATTGAGCGTACAATTTTTTTCCTTCAGAGGAAAGGATGGAGATAAGAAACTACAACATTGAGATATAGAAAGTGAATCAATGCATTATTTTAATGATCTCTTGACGGAGGACAGTTCAGGAAGACAATTAGCTATAAATACAATGATTCAACACATACCAAGAGTGATTAATAGTGAGAAAAATATTGCATTAATGAGACCAATATCCACGTCTGAGGTTGAAATGGTGGTTATGAACATGCCTAAGAACAAGGCACTTGGACCGGATGACCTTACGAGATACTAATTGCAAGCATGTTGGGCATTTTTAGGCAAGGAAATTCAAGAAGTAGTTGAGGAATCAAGATGGTTGGGATCATTTCATGCAACACTCAACGCTATGTTCCTAGCATTAGCCCCAAAAGCATGTCCCTTTGAAATTCCAGAGGCTTTCAGACCAATTTCTCTATGTAGAATTCTTTTTAAAATTATTTCTATGGTAATAGTTGATTGATTGAAACTGCTCCTTCCATTATTATTCTCCCCATCTCAATCTAGTTTTATAGAAGGGTGTCAAATTGTGGATGGAGTTATTATGGTGCAAGAAATTATTTATTCTTTGAGGTCGTAAAAATTCTTAGTTATATCATTAAACTAGACTCATCGAAGGCCCATGAAAGATTTAGATGGCAATTCTTATTTCAGGTTCTCCAAGATTATGGTTTCTTTGAACAATGGATAGAGTGTGTGGCGTCCATTATCTCATTTTTTTCTTTATTTTGATTAATGGTTCACCCTATCATACTATTCATCCTTCCAAAGGGCTCAGGAATGGTGATCCTCTATCAACATTTCTATTTATTCTAGACATGAAAGGACTTGGTCGAATGTTTCAAAAAGCTAGTGTATAAGGACACGTCTACGACCTTTTCTCATAAGGGGTAGATCTTCCTATTTCTCATCAACGTTTGTTGACAACATTATATTATTTAGTTTACCAACCTAGAGAGAGGTGAAAAGAATGGGTAGGATTTTACAATTTTTTATGGAAGCCCTAGGAGCTATAGTGAACACTAACAAATAAGAAATGTTCTCCTTCAATTGTTCAGAGATGGTTCAAATCAGGTTAAGTCGAACCTTGGGTTTTAATAGAGGTCAAATTACTTCAAAGTATTTAGGAATACCTCTTGTATTGTTATAAAATAGGGTCTCTACATGGGAAGAATTTATATAAACAACTCATCGTAAAGTGAATAACATGAGTATCTATATTATCATTATGAGGTGTTGGCGTTGCACCTCTAGGAAACCATATATATCAAACATGCCACGATATTTGGATGGTATTTCGTGATCAAAATTGTTCTCAAAGCCCTTGAAAACACAATCATATCTATCCCTTGAATACTAAAACATCTTTTGAAAATCCAAGCACTATTGGGAACTACATCCCGTAAGATTATGGACATAACCATCTGCAGAATCCATTTTTTGTGATATTCAAGACAGAGTAAAATTTCTTGGTACACCTAAATGACACCCATACTCTTTGAAAAGAATTATATATATATCGTTCACGACACCCACACTCTTTGATAGGAATTCTATTGAAAAGAGCAACACGAGGGTGGAGAAAATGTCATCAAAACTAATTTCATCGTGCTTTCTTAACAAATCAAAACATTCATTAATTGTTGTATTACACAAAAAGTTTTGTCTAAAATAGAATTGAATATGTAACTAGATATGTAGGCTATGTAGCTATGCGTCTCGAATTGGATTTGTAACTAGCTATGTGGGTTATGCAACTAGCTAGCTATGCATCTAGGATTGGATCTAGGGTATGTAGGCTTCTTTCCTAGTAAATGCTAGGTAGGCAGCTAACAATGCATCTACAATTGGATTTGTAACTAGCTATGTAGCTAGCTTCTTTCCTGTTAAGATCTATGAGGGGAATCTCTACATCTAAATGTGTATTCCGTGGTTTCTTCGAGTTGTTGCTTCTAAATTTCAAAATCAACAAAAAATGTTGAGTTTTTCTCACAAATGACTAGATCTAGCTCTATATGGTTTTTTTATGTAAGGTTTTTGTTGGTGTCTATCTATATGAAGGTTTTTGGCGGTTCCTCTCAATTGATTGAGCCACCTTTTCAATCTCATGTTTAATGTACCCACACATAATATGCTACTTAATTAGAAGCTATTGGTCATGCTACGTACATTAGTGGTTCTATGACTGGTGCTAGTGGTCTTTAAGCAACTTTAGCTTCATCAGGTTATCCACCTAACCGACTATTTATACCAAACTCTTATGGATATGTGACAATTGTTGCACAACCATGAAATGGGAGAAGGAGGAGCTCAATTGGGGATTTAGAGAGACCAATGTTGTAGCAAATGGTGCAACCATGATATGAGACAATGAGGATCTCAATTGGGCATTTAGAGAGACCAATGCTATAACAAGCAACACATCCATGAAATGATAAATGGAGGAACTTAATTGGCCATTTGTAGAGACCAATGCTCTAACAAATAACACAACCATGAAATGAGAAAAGGAGGAGCTCAATTGGGAGTTTGGAGAGACCAATGCTATCAATAGCTAAACATTTTGATGGGTGGTGAGACTTATTACATGGAAATACACCTAATACCTCACATTCGGGCCATAGTCAACACTTATGTGAACATAGATGGATGCAAAGGACTAAAACTGACTCTGTTGGCATAACTATTCTGCAATGGAAATGTTCTATAAACATATCAAATAGATATTCATAACTTGCAACAAGAAATAGAGGAGAACAAGGCCGTCAAACCTTGCTTCCTAGTAATCTTTCGTTTTTTTCAAAACTCCAGAAATTGGTGGTTGCAAAAGAGCTAGAAAATCCTCATTCTCTACGGAAAAATCATTGGAAACACCACTCTAGCTCCTGTATATAAATTCCAACTCATCAGAAAAGGAAACAGAAAAAAGGGTGAGGAATGACTTTTAAAATAATTCAAGAAAGTATTTCCATGAGTACCAACTCACTCCAACTCACTCTGAAAGCATTATTTGTTGATGAAGTGAACCCTTCAACCACCAGTGCATATTCTCCTCAACCAGGACTTTCTCTCTCAATTAACACAAATCCAAAGACGCACAAAATAAATGTTTACATAATTAACACATACAAATACACAACACAAATTACAAGCATAACACAACACTACAGATGAAATTGATGCATCTAACACTACACTAAAAATTTATGGAGCACTCCATAAGACAAACAACGAGGACTTTCTCTCTCAACTAACACAAATCCAAAGACACACAAAACAAACGTTTACATAATTAACACATACACCTACACAACACAAATTACAAGCATAACACAACACTACAGATGAAATTGATGCATCTAACACTACACTAAAAATTTATGGAGCACTCCATAAGACAAACAACTTTACACTAAAGTGCTTGAGAGAAAAGAATACCCATGCATGCTTAATGTGTAGATTGAACAGAGAAAAAAAATTCAAGTTACATAAATGTCCAAGTAAAATGAATTAAACACACAAATTAAGGGAACATAAAATTAATCAATCTCACCCCTCCCTGGTTAACCAGTTGAATAAATAGAGAAACCAATTTTTCTGTGGAATGAATTAAAGAGATAGACAAACAAATTGAAGGGAACAAAAAAACTACCCTATCCATGAATAATCCTTAAAGAGATAAACAAACAAATTGAAGGGAACAAAAAAACTACCATGTCCATGAATAATCCACTCCATCCACTGCGATTGTTTTCATACTGTAAAAATTTTGATCTCTTCCTCTTCGTTCGTAAATTTACCACTCTCATTATTCATTCATCACAATGGTTGATCCCTCTAATTCTTCATTCATGAGGAGAAAGTATATAATGACCAAGGAATTTGTGAGTTTTATGATTGCATTTTTAGATTGTTGTGTTAAAAATTATCTGTTCAATCTTGGTCCATGACTTTCAAATTTTATATTTGAAGGGTTGCAGTTTATATAAACTTAAAACATTGAAAATTTAAATTTATTTAAAATTTGTGTAATATTTTTGCATTCATTATATATATAAATAGAATTAATTTTGAAAATAGATGATATTTTATACATGAAATAAAAAGAACCAATATTAATATTGGTACAAAAATAAATTTTATATTAAAGGGAGGAAGTTTTTTTTACTTGCTTCTTTCAGTTCTCTGAGTGTGCATAACAATAAATACATTTAATATTTAATATTAATGGTGCAAAGGCTAGTCCTATTATTGAGTGATATATATATATATAATATATTATATATTATATATATATATATATTATAATATATTATATATTATTATAAACTTAACAATTGAAAATTTAATTTATTTAAAATTTGTGTAATATTTTTTACATCAATATGATATATATAATTATATATATATATAATATATAATATTATATATATAATTAATTTTGAAAATAGTTGGTCTATTTTATATATGAAATAATGAGAACCAATATTATTATTGGTAGCAAAAATACATTGTTAATATTACTAGTAGAGGAAGATTTTCTCTTTAGGAATGACTAGTGAATTAAAATTGTTATTCCTCCCTACTTATTTTCAAATGGACAACAATTTTTTATACATCTGTTTTGCAACTTAGTAAATTTTTCAAAGTAAAATAGATATTTGTAAGATTTAATATCAAGCTAACAAATATTTTCATTGATAGATTTTTACATCTTTTCTTATATCTATTATTTGTAATTTTTAATATTAAAAGTTTTGTTTGTAATTAATTTGTGAATGGTTTCAGTGTGAAGGTAAAGATTGATTTTATTTTTTTTCCCTGGAAGCTTACACTGAGTAAGGGTTGAATTTCTCAAAGAAAAACATAGAGGATGTCTTGAAGGACGCTATTTTTGGGAGAGCACATTGAGAACATTGTGAATACATTCCTAAAAGTGAGAATCTAAGATGACTCTATTTGAAACAATGTAAGCTTCCAAAGAATGTCTTGCACAAATAACATGAGCATGGAATCTAACTTGCAATGAGATAAGGTTGAGTATCTTGAATCTTAGACGTCAAATATAGATTTTAATTAATTTAATAAACTATGTTTTTTAATTAATTAATTTATTTCAACATACATATTTATAAAACTATAATAATAACTTTTACAATGGATTTAGAAGAGTGTGTAATGTTTGATGTTCCTGTTTCCTTAATGAAAAATGTTAATAAAATTAATAATTTATTGTATTGGTATGGATTTTTAATATTAATAATTTAATTGAT
>APFE030938721.1:2253-16884 GCA_000404065.3 Pinus taeda
AAATTCCTTCTAGCTCTTTCAACTAGTTCTTCCTGAGTGATTGGCTCTTCAAGTGTGTTTCTTCTCCATTTTGGGTTGTTGGCATGTCTTTGAATATGGATCATGCTCACATGCTCATAGCTGGAGAGTTTGTATTTCTGCCTTCTCAAGGATATGGAATTGTTAGGGTCATAGGGCTTCCAAAGGAAGCTTTGTTTTAGGCCAAGGCCTTCTAGCCTCCTGTCCGCATCTTTCCATCCTTCTCTTTTGTTTAGGACAAAGTGGCCAAGTTGGTTTCTTACTTTAAGTTGTGCCTTCTTGCCCCTGCCTGCAAAGTGCACCATATCGGCATTGCCAAATTGCCTGAAATATTCTAAGGCAAACAGCCTCATAGGCACATACCTGGGCAATCTGTATGGGCGCAACTCACACCCATATATTCTGATGACAGTATAGTGTTGGTAAAAGTACCAATCCCCTATGCTGTATGCACTGGATAGTTGTAGAATCCTCTGCATCTCATCAGTTAGTCTTGGAGGTGGTGAGGTTAAGAATAGAGGCATGGCTGGATGGATGAAGAGGTCTATGAACAGGGAGTATGTGTATGGAGAGTATGTGAGGAGGTGAAAGACTGAGGTCCAGTACACTACTGACCTTGGGTTGCCTTCTGCATCAGTTCTCTTGATCTCAAAGGAGAACTTCTCATGTTGGTAGTACAGGATGAGGTGGTAAATGTATGAGGTGTATCTGAACACCTTTTCTCTGGACAAGTGTGAAAATTGCTCATGTATCTTGTCTGAGATGTATGTAGCATAATCATAACAAATAGGAGTCTTGCCGGGAGAAAACATTGTCATCATCACTAATACAGTTTCCTCAATAAACTCTAGTGACTTGTACCCCAAAACTGAGCTAATCATGTATGCCAGGTCCATACCCAGTTGATTTAGGTAGCCATAAAAAATGGGAGGGTGCAGCACTGTGTCAGAGTTTGTGATGAATAGTTGATTTAGCTTCAGGATCTGTGCTTCTGTCAATATCTTGGCTCCTTGGTTGATCAAGTCCAGCAGGGACAAGGGGACCAACTTCTTCTGGGCTTTGAACTGGAGCATTTCCCTGATGGCCTCAGGGGTTATGTAAAATACTACTACACCTTTAGGGTCATAGCAGACAGCACATAAGTGAATCAGGTCAGGGGACTGGTTGACCTGAGGGAGCTTGAAAATTGGGAGAGAGGACTCCCAGATGCCTAGAATGTCTTTACCATCTTTATGTTTGGCTTTGAGCTCATTTAACAAATGAATGTGGAACTTACATTTAGATGGGCTGTCCTCTGAGATTTGGTAGTCTAGGTCTGCCAAACCCTGCCACTCCAGCTCTCTCTGGGGGGCATTCAGGGGAGCAACATTGAGGGCCACTGATGCCATTGGAGTGTCCATGTTTGCTTGGATGCTGCTTAACAAATAATAAAGGTGCTATCTGAGAAAGGAAGATTTTGAGGAATGCAGGGTTGCAGGGTAGGTCCACAGCAATTGGAATACTGTTTGGTTGTCTGAGAAGGCTTTTTACCGTGTTTAGCAGACCTCTCTTTGATAATTAGAAGCAGGTTATGGACTCCGGTTCACGACTGTGCGAACGGAAAAAGGGTTTTTACTAAGAATTTAGACCGAAATGGCTCTGCCAGTGAAATTTGACCGTTAATTCTTCAAGAGGGAGCTGGGTATGCGTGGTCTTATGGTAAATTCTTAAGTTTCTGCTGTGTTCAGGTGTTTTTAGAATTTACAGAGCAAAAACCAGGTTTGCAGGGAGGTTCACGGACAAATACCTGTTCAATGGATTCCTTGGGTCGGAACAGCAGTTGGGTGCACGCTTTGACGCTCTGTGGTTGGTCTAGACTTGGTTGGCGAATTGTTCATCGTAACGCGCATGCAGAGAGAGCAGATGTGTTTTTATAAAAAGTGCTAAAAAACACGTAAATTTGTCAAAATATGGCTTTTTTGGCTTATTGGCGTGCTTTTTAAATGACGTTAACATGACGTCAGCAAGTGGGTCCGGGTCGGATGACGTCAGCAGAACATCATCAGGGGACGTGGTGGCCTAAGACCGGTCCACGGGGGAGGTGAGGTGGCGGCCATGTGGACGAATAGAGGACAGGGTGCGCGGTCGTGGCACTGACACAAAGGACAACAGGGATGGTGACGCAGGTGGACAGATGTCTTCATATCGGGCCCCCTCCTATACAGCAAGGAATCTGTCAGAGGGGGCTCTGATGGACTTTGGGAGTGACGCGTGGATCCGCGTGACATCATCGTCTGACAGATATCGGACGATATCTGTCGGACGTCGGGGCCCCTCCGAAATCCACGATGACCGTTGGATTTAAGGCACGAGATCTGACGGCTATCGGGCAGGGGATATTCACGGAAGATATGGTCAACAGCGGTTATCTGTCGGACATCGGGCCCCCCCCGAAATCCCCGTCGACCGTAGATCTGGAAAGGCTTGATCGGATGGATATCGGGCCAGCAAGCTGCACGGAGGATATGGCCAACGGGCGGCTTAAAATAATCATATTTATTGGTAACTGCACCTGGCGGGACCCTTTGGGTTATTAACAGATTTCAATGGTTTTTCAATGTTTCTTTTGTAAAAATTAAATATACCCAACGACTTTAGAATAAGGCGGAAACAAAGTTTTTTCATGAAAATTTTCGCATAAAACTTATCAAAGACAAAACTTTAGGATAGGCGGGTTTAATTAAATTTCATGAGAAAGGCGCATAATGGCTCCCGACCTTAGGATAAGGTGGGGAAAGTGGATTTCATCATATTTTTGCCTTTTAGTGGGTATAAGGGTGCACAAAAGGGTTTTTTCAAGGGTTTTTTAGGCAAAAATGGAGAGTTGGCTAGGTAGATAGGTTCTGATAGAGAAAAGGGGTTAGGCTTGGGTTCTTGAGTTTAACCAAATGTTAATACAATGCCCTAGTAGTGAAACTTATGGCTATAATGCCAAGGAGGGGATATTTATACATTGTTTAGGGTTTATACACCATGGTGTTATAATAGTAGGGAAAGTGAAGCATAGGGAGCTAGATAATAGAGTTAGAGGTTAATATGGGGGGAAAATGTGAATGAGGACTAATACTACTAAGTTTTCTTGGAAACAACTTAGTTTAAAGAGTAGATCAAAATGAAAAGAACTTTACACAAGAAATGTGGCTTCTAAAGGCCATAAGAACCAACACAAGACCTTGAGTCTCTCTTATGAACACAACTTGTGAAGGGATGTTAGTAATGAGTGGTAAACAAAGGGAAAAAGGGAAGTTAGACATGCTCCACTGTGTTGTTTTGCTTGTACTTGGTTAGCAAAGTTGATCTTGGAAGGAACACCACTTCTGCAACCCCATCTACCTACCCAACTACTTTGCCTAGCATTTTTTTGTTTCTTCTTGGAGGGTGCACTTGGACTTGCAAACCCCTTGTGTGCCTTTTCTTTTCCTTTGGCTTTTTGCTTTCATTTCCTATCTAGCACTACCCTTAGTTCTTCCAAGGCCCCAGATTAAGCAGTTGGGAACCTTAGTTTCTCTGCCTAACTACTGATTTGCCAAGATTACACAGTTTGGACAGATTTCTTTCTCTATTCTACAACATAAATTGAAGACATGGCATGATCCAGATTAGACTGTTGGGTCATCCATCAAAACTTTAATGGGCATGAAGGTATGTACACACCTTGTCTTTCCTTGCAAATATGGAACCTTTGTAGCAGCAAAGTAGAGCATATTTGGCACTTGAATTTATCAATCATGAAATATGAAACCTATTGGTATAGGTATCCAACAGGTCCAATAAAACACCATTTCCATTTCATAATGTCAGCAAGACTCATAGTGATCAAATAATATCTCTTCACTATTTGAGGATGATTTGCAAATAGAAAATCTTGTTTTAGCATGTAATTTTGATTTTAAATGTAATATTTTTTATTGTTCACAATGTAATTTTATGTCTTTCAAATGTAATAAGAAAATCATTTCCAAGCTGCTAATTCAGAGTTCCAAAACTCCAAAGGACCAAGAACCAAAGGCCTAAAGAGAGCATTAGAACTAGAGAGACAGAAAGAAGCCAAACTAGCCAAGGAGCTTACCTTAGATGAGCAATTTGCCATAATGATCAATCAAAATAGGGAGCATTGGTTTGAGAGAGTTAACAACCATCTTGAGAATATCTTAAAAAATAAAAAGAAAGACAATGACATAGAGAGGAGGATGGAAAAGTATTATTATTGCCGAAGAAACCAAATAGCAAGGTCAAAACTCAAGAAAGTGATGTCAAAGCTTGAAACCCTAAATATGCAAGAGGATAAGGGAAAACTGGATATCCTTGCTGATGACTCTTTCCATGATTGACATACTTCATTAGAAGTTCATGTATCAATTTTGACAATTTTCTGGGAATTTCATTGAAAATTTTGGGTTTTTGTAAAAACTTTGACAGTTTTTGCACAGTTTGACTCTCCTATGCACAACACCCTAGGCGTTGTGCACCTTCTAGAGTTCTCCAAATGAAAATAAATACCACCATTTGATTCATAAGGCAGTGAACATGCAATTTTGACTATTGGCACACCAAAATTGGGCAATCTGATAGGGAGAAATGGACAAAAACACCTCAAAAATCACATTTCTGCTCTCTTTTTTAGATAGGCATTGTGCATAGGAGAAGCCTTGGGAGATTGACTTTTCGGAGGGTCAAATATTATCATTTTTTGGAACTAAGTAAGTTTATTGAAACTAGATAGGATAGTATTTCCAATGAGCTATCCTGAGCTCACTTTGGACATTGAGAACACCTTCAAACCTCAGCTGGAAAATGGCATTGCACACAGACCAAAGGCGTTGCATACAGATCAAAAGTGTTGCACATAGACCACTGGCGCTATGCATAAGACCAAAAAACTGATATTTTTCTAACTTTTCACACTTTCTCAGTTTATCAAGGAATTTTATGAATTTTTACTAATGTAATTGGTCAGAATAAATGTAAATATCATGTGGATAAGTTACCTAGGGTAAATACATTGGATAAATGTCATCATGAAGTCAAATGAATCAGTTTCATTGTAATTATGGAGGAGTCACTTGGACCTCCCTACACTCTAAGTATTAGTTCATATTTTTATGGATCTCTTCCTCAACTCAGGGATTCGACCCTTGAGGGTGAGAGAAGGTTGTTTTGATGTCTATATCATTCCCTTATTCAATCTTGGAAGAGGGGGGAATGGGTTGGATGCTATTGTATTGGTCAAGGACACTATTGTATCATAATTTGGCTAGTTTTAATAGATAAGTTGTAGCTATTTCTTTGGGATACATGTGGTATGGTTGTCTAGCATTGTTTTTTCTTCAGTTTCATTTGTATGAATTTATTGTTGGTCCATTTTCCATTTCATTTCTATTGCACTTTCAAGTTGATAAATTTAAATCATCTCACATGCTCTTATTTGGGGAAGTTTTCATAGTTTGTTCATCTTTCTTTAGTTTAGGAAGAATACATCTTTCATGATCTTCCTAGCTCATCACCTGTCTGAATCATCTCATCCCAAGAAACCCTAATGTGCTAGCCTACCTACCTATCTTACCCCTTTGAATGTCCACAATCATATCTTATTTTCCTTGACCTAGCTTCTTTGACTTAATATTCATCTAGAAAACCAACCAAACCAAATCAAACAACCTCTACACTCATAACTAGCTTAAAACCCTAATTCATCCAGCCCTCTTGTTTGTGATTTTGTGGAGAGAGCCCTCTCCGACTTGGTAGGGCTAGATACCAAGTCAAAAGGTTTGTCTGTCGTTACTCCGCTGGACTCTTCCTCAACCATGGATATCCGGAGGAGTGATAACAGATGCCACCGATTTCTCCACCTACACTGTGAGGAATTTTCATGTCTCCTAGTCTCTTAGGATTTACAACAATCCATAGACTGATCCAGGGATCACTAGGCCCTAAACTGAGACACCGACCTCTAGGATTTACCATATATCCCGCCATTCACTAGAAAGGAATCCTAGGTCTAATCAAGGGAAACCACCTCTAGTCTTTACCGTATATCTCGTCATACACTGGTCAAGGATTCCGAGGCCCATGAAGGAAACACAAAATATGGCTTTACCACAACCCATAGTCTGGTTCAGGGGTTACTAGGCCATGTGTTCTATCATTTAGAGATCCACCTCACTCAGGTTCAAATCCATCAGGTAATCTAGCTGAACCAAAACATGAGAACCCCATCACACCATGCCTATCCATAAATGGAAAGGCGAGGATGAAAACACTATCACACCTAACAAAACCCATGCCATAACAACAAAGAACCACATGCAATACCATGCATGCCAAATCTAGCAAGGAAAGCACAGATGCAAATCGATACCTATAAAGAATCATATTATAGCTAGTTGATCCTACTCTTCCATGCTTTATCTTTGCTTCCTCTTTTGCTCCTCTCCCTTTCTTGATCCAATGCGAAGCAAAAATCTTGCCAATTGATCCTCAAAAGCCTTTTTATCAATGGGGCCTCCATTTTCTCCACTTTCCATTATTTTTCTTCAATTTCCTCCTTGCATGCAACCTATAACCTTTCACCTTACTTTTCTCCTAATTCTAATTATTTTCATAAATAAAATTTCGATAAATGCCTCATGCCTTTCCAAAGCCTTAGCCATTTCCTTTTCCAATTTCCTTAGCCATAACAAACTGAATGAACACCCACTAGGATGTCTTGCCCAATGTTCAACTTGGAATATGTGTGCCATGACTGTGGTCTTTTATTTTTTTACATGTATTTTTAAATAGAGTTGTTACAGAACCCTCCTCCTTGGGTAACACTATCCTCGATGTTCAATGACACCTATAACCAGTAAGACCGCTGAAAATGAATCATACTACCCATGGAGCTTTACAACATATCTCGTTGTAGTATTTACAATGACCATTGCTAAAACATGACAATCATACTATTTACTGGAGATTTATAACATATCTCATTATGTATTTACAATAATACCGTAAATATGGTATTAACATAACCACGTATACACACATACACATTTTTTCAACCAAAAAATAAAAGGATATGATACCTGCATCTGCAACAAGGCAATCCAAAGGCTCACACCTCCACCCTCAAATTAATACCAAGATTCACCTCCTTCCTAGGAAGTCTAGAATCAATTGCAAGGTCAAATTTGCATCCAATGTACAATGCTACAATCTAGTGCCACTTGTCCTTTCAGTGAACAGTTACAATATCATTGTTCAAGGGCACACTCCTAATGTGAATTTGATTCCATCTAGAAATGATAATGACCAAATGTAAGGATTCTGGACACCACATATCTCCACAATGGTATGATATTGTCCACTTTGGGCCTAAGCCCTCATGGATTTGCTTTTGGACTTACCCCAAAAGGCCTCATACCAATGGAGATATTTGTCCATCCTTATATACCCATGATCCTCCCCACTTCTAGTCAATGTGGGACTTTGGTCGTATACCCAACAATCCTCCTCTCGAACAAAGGACCATTGAGCCTCCCCTCAAACGATTATCCATCCGTCCACTCTCTACCAACCAGGGTTCTCCGCTCCAATGCGTTGGAAGCACACGCCTTACATGGAACACCACCTGCCTCGAGAGCTTGCGCTATCCCAGGTCAACTCCTCTTCACCGTGTTGGGAGCAGGACACGTCCATGAAGAATCCGGAGCACACCGCCTGTTTAACCGAGCTCATCCACGGATCCCATCGTGATATTACCGGGGTCCACCACCTTCGTTCGACATTCCGAGGATTCATCCACTTGGCTAACTTCGGGGCATGGCTTCGATACCACTTGTAAGGTCTCCGGACACCACATGGGTCAGGCTTTGGCTTAGTTGCAACTGCAGCATTTCATTTATAGACTCAGCAGTGATGGTAAATAATACAAAATGGTCAGGGGTCATCACTGCCCTTTGGCTGGGACTACAGTTCATATGGAAGTAGTGGATAATCTCTAGGAAGATATGAACTCTGGGGCATTGGTACTTAGGTAAACCTGATTCCCAAAGTCCTATGTAGTCTACATGGTTCATGTGGTGGTCTTTGTACCTGCAGTATAGTTTCAAAGGGGATTCTTGGAAAAATGTATCTTTAATTTGAAAATATTTATCTACCAATGGGAGATGATCTAAATCCACGTGGAGAGTAGAAATTGGTAGGATATTTAATGCAATTGGAGCAGACATCCTTGGTTCTTGTGGATTTAAGGATGCGGGCGAACGGTTTTCAATGAAATTGGGGAAAAGTGGTCTAATTCAGAGTATTTTGGAGATTTTATTGAATTACTTATTAATTTGAAGTAATTGAGTCTAGGTTTGGGAATAAAATAGGGTTTCTCAGTGAATTTGGGTAAATACCTGGTTTCGGCTCTGAATGGAGTGATGGGCAACTGTGCACTGTTTGCAGGAAGTGCACGTGACTAAAAGGTGGTCTGGAGTTTTAGCAGCTTCAGCAAGTTTGCAGTTGGACGTTGGTTGATGATAGCACATACTCTGGTGCTTACATGGAGGTCGGAGCGGTCATTTTCATAATAAAACTAAAAACAATGAGTTTTTTAGTTTTATTCGTGAATTCAACTATTTTTGCAAGTACACAAAGAAAGGGACATTGGCGTTAAGTAGGGGATGCGACGTTTTGTCGTTTAGCGGGAGGCGATAAGCGGGATCATATCGCACTGCTTTTGGGCTAAACTATTTTTGGGAGGAGGCCGCCCAATGTCATTCATCGGGCACCACGTAGCAATGGGATGAACATTGAAACCACCCATATCGGGGGGGTAAAGGTTGGCCTTCAGAGGCCGCCCGATATAATCATCGACCATTGGATCAAAAGGGACCAGATCGTACGGTGATCAGGGCAGGGTTTTGATATGACGTTCAATGGAGGGGCCTTGTGGAGGTTTAAGTGTGGAGGGATTAATTAATTTCAGATTATGGAGGTTTAATGATGTCAGGAGTGATTTCATTGGCGGGGATAGATTATTAGTTAATCGCTGATTGATTAATTAATCTCTTTTATTCGACGGTGGGTCTTGGTTATTAATAAGTCATTGATTGACTTAATTAACCCATTAATTATTAATTAATAAAGTTTATGTTTGAAACTTTCGGGGACAGGATATTAAAGTTAAAGGGTTTTAATAAAATATATGGGAAAGGGCTTATTTTTTGAGAATTAATATATAAAAAAAATTAGAAGTTAATATGAAAAAGGCGGAAAAATGGATTTGCGCTAAGTATAATGTGTTTTGAAATTTATTTACTTTTCACATGGAAACATTATAACTTAGGCTAAGTGTTTTTGTGGGTTTTTAGGGAAAAGGGGTTTGTTTGGGGGGTGATTACTTTCCCTAGGCAAATGGTGCTTTTACCTTAGGAAAAGGGATTTTTTAGGGGAAAATGAATGAATTGAAGGGGGTGAATTTTTATGAGGTGATTTTAGTACTTAGAACCTATAAGTTATTGGGCCAAGGGTTCGGTCCCTCTAGAAGTCAGAGAAACACTCTGAGCCCCTTTAACTTAAGATTTTTAGGTACTTTAAGACTTTCCTTGGGAATTAGTTAAGTGAAAAATGTAATGAATTAGGGAGGTTAATCAATTGACTTTGTGTACTTTGGTAAATGCTCAATTATCATCCATACTTTAGAAATTTGATGATGAAAGTAAATTATATGATATTTTCTAATCAATTATCACAATTCTAAAACCCTTCAACTACTTACCCATCTACTCATCCTACCATTTTTTTTACTCTTTATTAGGGTGCACTTAAGCTGGAAAACCCTTATCAAAACATTTTCTTTTGTTTTACAAAAGTCATCTGTCTAAGTCTATCCTTATTACATCCAAGGGCTCACATTAAATAGTTGATCTCCTTTTATTTTCTCTACCTATCTACTTATCTGCCAAGATTAAACAGTTTGGTCAAATTTTATTCTCTATCTCTAAGCATGAAATAGCCAAGTTTAAACATTTTGACTATCCACGGATTGTGGCAAAATTAACAAGCTGCAAACAATCTTTTTATTCTACATCAAAGTAAGTCATAGTGGAATTTTGACTTGCACACTTTCATGGTCTTTTTCTTCTTTGGGGTTCATTTTTCATCTTTTTTGATCTTTTTCATTATTTTTTCCTTTGATTTTTCTTTTAGGAGATACCCTCTTTACATTTTTTATTTTTTATTTTTATTTTGTGACTATGGAAAACATTTGCAGAAAGCAAAGGTATGTACATATTACAGTTTTTACCTCAGCCATTCAAAAATTATGACTCCTATTGGTATAGGAACATAACAAACTCAAAATGGAGTAAGTTTTGAAGTCAAAATTCCCTTGCAAGATCAGGGTAGCCCCTGGTGTTGCTTAGGTTGACATCAATCACTACCTTAGATCATCTTTAGATCAACATGATCTATGATTCTAGTTTATGATGGTTACATGTGATTTATGATTTTGATTTAATGGTGGAGTTTGAGCTAATTGGACGTGATATGTTTATTCATGTTGATTTGATCAAATAGTTAGTTTAACTTGTTGTGACAAGAAGTAAACAAGATTGCAAGTGTATCTTATTGACGAGCTACAAATGAGGTATGATGTGAATGTATTTCAATTTATTTTAAATCTAAAGAAAGTTATGTGCTTGGTAGAGGAAGAACAAAAATGTGTGGTTGGGTGTTTGGAACTGACTACAATAATTAGCAGTGTCAGCAAAAGGAATTGGAACATGCAGCAGTATGCTAGTAAAGCACTTTAGGAGTAGGACCATGGTGTGAAAATGGTACCTAATAGTGTCCATTGACTTCCATGAGCATGCTATGACCAGTATGATGGTTTTAATGTGGGAATATGCCTTGGTTTTTGGACCTTCCAAAGCGAGGAAACCTTGTCAAGGGATGGACTACCGAGGATGAGAGTGTCAGTGGAACTTGGAAGGTGTGTGATTACATGGAAGGGGGAGAACAAATTTCTTGAGGGACTATGTAGCAAAGAAGGGAAGGCTAGGGATATATCTATTTTGGTGTTAGGTAAACTTGACTCAGGATAGAGTCAAATTTGACGAGGTTAAATAGTGATGGTTTTGGGGCACATGGTATTGTGCACCCATGGTATTCTGCCCGTGGTATTATATGTAATGGAGCCTATAAAAGGCTGGAAGGACTTCATTGTAATGCATGGCCTGGAGGTGAGCGGTGAAGGCTCACTTGGCCGGATTGGCCGGGGTTTTGGCCAAGGATAATGAAATTTCATTATGATTGGGTTTTTCCCGGATAAACACGTGTATTTATGTGTTTATGGTTATTGCTGGTCATTTTTTATATTTATTCCTCTCAGTGATTATTTATGTTGTGCAGTAAATTTTTAACAATTGGTATCAGAGCCAGATATTGGCTTCAAAGGGCTTCTTTGATGCCAAGGGTTTATAGTGCCTGATGAGATCAATGCAGCCTTTTTTACAGATCAGTGCATTTGTGATATATTGTTCGGGATTCCTGGGGCTATTTAAAGAAGGTCAGCAGAAGAAAATTGTTCATGTGGCTTCGAAAATTGTTTGTTTTCTGCTACGTGAGGCCACCGGTGTTGGAACCTACGAGGTTCTTGTCAAGCTCGCAGTTGAGAGGTTTGATAGAAGTTTTTTGAGCAAATCAAATTGAGAGATGATGGATCAGAATCACAGCAGCAATCAAAAAAAAAAATTAATGAAGTCAAAATTATTGCATGTAAATGGGCATACTACTGTAAGACCTGGTAAGGCATGTGTACCCCTTGGTGATCACCGGTAAAGTCTGGGTTAGACCTAGGTGATAGGGGGGATGTCAGGTTAACAATACCCCGAGTAAAAACTTTGAAGGGGGTAAGAGCTAGAGTGAGCGGGATTGTCTCACTTAGCAGGTTTGGCTGGAGTTAGTCAAGGAACCCCAAGTCAAGTTTAAGGGGGAAAATTGTTAGGTAAACTTAACTTAGGATAGAGTCAAAAGTTGACGAGGTTAAATAGTGATGGTTTTGGGGCACATGGTATTGTGCACCCATGGTATTCTGCCCGTGGTATTATATGTAATGGAGCCTATAAAAGGCTGGAAGGACTTCATTGTAATGCATGGCCTGGAGGTGAGTGGTGAAGGCTCACTTGTCCGGATTGGCCAGGGTTTTGGCCAAGGATAATGAAATTTCATTATGATTGGGTTTTTCCCCAGATTTGGGGTTTGCCCGGATAAACATGTGTATTTATGTGTTTATGGTTATTGCTGGTTAATTTTATATTTATTCCTCTCGGTAATTAATTTATGTTCTTGGGTAAATTTCTTAACAGACCCCTCTTTCTGTTGGAGATTTGCTTAACAGATTCCCTAGACTCACCTCAATCAAACTTGCTCAGTTATTCTAGACCTTCATTAGGGAAGAAAAATATATTCTAAAGGACCCTCCCCCTTACACGTGGACTATATTCTCTGATCTTGGCCGAGACATCATAAAAATGATATCCAGTGTGTTAGGCCAAACTAAAAGTGAATTTGTTGATGGGATTATCATAGTCTTTATGTCCATTTACTCTCCTGGACAACCCCCTGTCATCATGTTTGACTATGCTAAGTTCATTGCTGATAAGATGCATGATCAATTCATGAGGATGGATAATGAATGAGTGTTCAAATATTCTTCAGTTTTATATCATCTTTTCTTGTATTATCAAGCTGACAAATTCCCAATCACACTCCAAAATCTTGATACCAGAGGCAACCCTCGATCGGTGGTCTTCTGGACTTCATTAATCCACCTATATGACTCTCAATATTCTTATACTGATTTCATAGATCTCTTTGTGCACCTAGCGGCAACTATGTTGTTAGGAAGTCCTCCCCCCAAAATCAGTGCAGATATCAGAAGGGTCCTACAGTTGTCCAAACAATATAGAGTGGAGGATTGGTACTTGTACCAAAACCATACTAAAATCAGAATATATGGATGTGAGTTGGCTCCCTACAAATTGCCCAGATACCTCCCCATGAGATTGTTTGCTCTTGAGTACTACAGGAAAATGATCAACTCAGATGAAGTACATTGTGTGAACGTCAAGAGGAAAGCTCAACTTAAGATAAAAGATCAACTTAGCTCCTTCATATGTAATAGTAGGGAAGCAGGAAAGGAAGCAGAAGAAATCCTCCAAAGTCTGAAACTGAAACAAAGTTTTATCTGGAGATATGACCCTTTAGAGTTAATTTGCAATAGGAGACAAAAGAAAAAAATGTCTCATTATATCCACCACAGAATTCCTAAAATTGAATAGTATGTTTATCAACTAGAATGGGTGGAAAACACTTTGGTAGACTGAGATAGCACAGAAGTTGCTATCAATAATGTATTAATTGATTTAGAAAGAAGACTTGATGAAGATTCATTCGTATAGGTGTGAGGAGATTCCCAGTCTCAAAGGGAATCATAGGGACATAGTGGGCAAACAATAGAAGAAGGACCTCAAGAGCAAGAACCATCAGAGTAGCCAGAGGAATCAGAATAGCCAGAGAGATCATAAGAACTTGCTTAGCCAAATCATATCATGAGCAATCTTCCTATTTTACAGACTCCTCTAAATGAGGAGAGGAATCCTAAAAGAGATAGAGAGGAGGCCACTCCTTCTAGTAGACCTGTTGCCTAAACTTATGTCAAGAGGAAAAGGTTGAATCCATTTTTAGAACAAGAGTTTATTGAAGAAACAACAGGAACTACACGTGTAGAAAGAGTAGAAAGCAGGCATACCACTTCCTCAGGAGGTACACAAGAACCTTCCACTTCACAGGCTTAGATGTTAGAGAGACAACAGAGCGTGGAAGTATCCTTCTTCAAAGCTCCAACTAGCTAGAGCCAAGACATTAGAGAAAAATATAAATAAATAAAGGCCAGGAATGAAAGATTGAAGACCCAAAGCTATGCACATTACCTAAAAATGGCTCCAACTAATCAGACAGGGCTAATGTTAGCCTTTGATGAGAAAGAAGGAAAAATCAGATGACTTTTATGAAGCCTTGTTACACTGAAATTTGTCACCATGACTATCTGCTGTTAATATGGCTCCATCAATAGTCATATTATCCTCCTTGTCAAGCCTCATACCTCTGCTCTCCATGTCAAACTTAAAAAAAGCGAGAAAGTCATTAAAAAACATGTTTATCTCTGGGTACACAAGTTCTCTCTACCTTGCCTGCGTGTACACATCCCAAGCTCATTGTACCTGTGTACTTGTACGCTCTGTAAGCCAAGGGATGGGTGCGTACTCCTGTAAAGGTCAAAAGGCGCGAGTTTCATCTTAAAAAAGTTAATTGTGGTCACTTCTAGAGCTTTCTAGAAGAGTGTTTGACATGTATTGAGCGCCTCCAGATGGGTCATGCATCCCTATGATAGAGGAACTTATCCCATCAAGAGAGGAGCTACCCCATCCAAAAGAGGGAGTATCCCATTGATGTTGGAACTGAATAACTTCCTCTAGAATACTATAAATACAGGCATTGGCCCAGAGGAGGGGAGGTTGAAAGCTGAACATTCCAAAGGGT
>APFE030938735.1:0-10284 GCA_000404065.3 Pinus taeda
GGTGGTAGATTTAGGGGCCTCATTCCATGCCACACCTGATAAGAAATACTTTCATGACTATGTTCAAGGAGATTTTGGACAAGTTCATTTGAGTGATGATAAACCTTGTAAAATTGTTGGAATGGGTAAGGTTCTTGTAAAACAATAGAATGGAAACCAATGGCTACTAAAGGAGGTAAGGCATGTTCCAAATATAAAGAAAAATATGATTTCAACAAGGCAGTTAGGCGGTGAAGGTTGTGTGACAACTTTCACAGATAAAGCTTGGAAGGTCACAAAAGGAGCCCTGGTAATAGCAAAAGGTAAAAAGGTTGGTACATTGTATTTATGCAATGGTATTTCTAACTCTGTTAATGCTTTAACTTCCAAAGGAGCAGATGCAACATTATGGCATCATAGGCTCAGACACATGAGTGAAAAGGGGATGAAGATTCTTCACTCAAGGAATTTGTTGCCGGGTTTGAAGAATGTTGATTTGGACTTTGTGAGAATTGCATTTATGGAAAACAGAAGAGAGTCAGATTTCTTAGAGTTGGGAAAGAAAAGAAGAGCAAAAAATTAGAGCTTGTGCATACAGATGTATGGGGACCTGCTTAGGTATCATCTCTTGGTGGCTTTCGTCATAGAGTAGGAGAAGGCTCTGTAGCTGAGTGTGCTGAGGCCTAGTAGTCCTTAGCCAAGTGCGTAGACCCCTGTAGCTGAGTGCGCAGGGCGGAGTCGAGTTTGTAACCGAAGAAGAGATTAATAAAGAAAAGGTGTTGTTACCAATTCATGTATCTATTCTTGGATTAATGCATGGTTGATGTAAATTGCAAATATACTATTTATTTAATGTGCACACTTCTATGAATGATTTATATTGCAAAGTATAACCTAACACATACAAGTAGGCTAAGTTAACCAACTAATAGTGGAACACTAGTAAGAACTTGGGTAATAACACGTTCAGTCCCGGAGTAGGGCTGCACGAAGGCAACATCTCTAGCTGCGAGGTACGGGGAAGTGCATGTAGTGACGTGTGCACAGGGTTGAACCGTGGACCACTTGAACTAATTAGACATTTCCAAGGTGTGGAAACCTAGTTCTAGCACCCTCCCATACTACTTCAGATGAGACCTCAGTCTGCGCTCTGCAAACTGTTACCGAAAGGGCCAATAGTACTAGGATTTGTTTTGCTAAATCACCTCTGAACTTGGGTCAAGCCCTAACAAGCCAACAAATGGTTCCATTGCTAGGACTGGGATCTACATAAGAGATGTCTGATGTCATGTCACTCAAATCTGACAAAGAAAGAAATTGAAGAGTGGCTAGATAGAAAAATTCATGAGTTTGCGGCGTAGGAAAACAAGAATCTGTGGGTATCAAAGGAGCAATGTTTAGAGTGCTAATTATATACAAAAAACCATGAAATTTAATTTTCATCCTTCCCCTCTGAGTTGTACGAGTGGATCACGAAGCTAGTAGACAATCAAGGAAGGTGTAGGCTGGACAAACCTATTGTGTGGACTCCAGAGTTGGTGCACAAACTAGAAGCATCGGAACATAATATCACGCACACTGTGGACCATTGGCTTGATCAAATTATAGGAGGGTTTATCACCAAATTTACAGTAGACATGCCAGTCAGCTACAACGAGGTGGAATGACATTTCCTCAAAGGATCGTGAGGTAAGTACATTAAATCTTTGAACTCTTGGATTAAAATGTTACTGTGTGAAAAGCAGGTTATGTGAATAAATTGATGTTTGGGGCTATGCAAAGTGGGAGGATCTATAGAAACAAAGGTAGTGCAGAGATAGAAACTAGCCCTTTGATTTCACCTCGGCGAGAAAGCAAGGAAGAGCTCGTGAAGGTTTCACCAAGAAGTGTGATCAGTCTGATAAGGAAATGAATTCCACACATACCACCGCCACCTACACCACCACCAGTTTCACCATCTTCATCCCCATCTCTGCCCACACCATCTCTGCCTCCACCTTAGTTCAATATGGTGAGCGAAATAAAATTGTCGGAGTTCAAAGGAGCAGGGAACGAAGATCCAAACCAGTTTTGGTTCGTGGTAAAGGCTGTATGGGAAGCGCAAGGAGTCATAGATGACAACATAAAGAAGCAAACACTGGTAAGTGCATTGCAGGATCATGCACTGACGTGGTGCATCAAGCATTCTAATGACAATCCAAACGTAGAGATCGTGGATATCCAAGCTGTGCTAAACAGGGAATTTGGTAGGCCAAAATCAGAGACACAGTCGATTGTCAGGTTTAAGGAAATTGCGATGCTTCCAGGAGAGACCCCCTGGGAGCTGGATCAAAGACTGAAGGGTATGATTCATGAAGCCAACATGACCTTGATGGATGGACAACACCATGCATGGTTTGTAGCATCACTAACATTGCATCTAAGGATTGTGTTGTCACAGCAGAAGCTATTCACCCAGGCTGAATCTTTGGAGATTGCAATGAGGCTGCATGAGACCCCAATACAAGATCCTAGTCTAGGAGTCCAATAGATCCACGTGCAGTTGAAAAACCAATTTCTGGAGATGCAGAGTTTGAAATAGGATAGGACAACTTGCCTAGAGGCACGCGAGGAGGTATGGTGCATAAAGTGCAAAGGCTAGGGACATGACAAGGACCATTGTCTAGTTTTCGTAAACTACCTGGTGGGAGGAGGACCAATGCCATTGAGGTTAGAGGCACAAGCAGGATCGAGCGCGACACCTGCATTATGGTGTGTGATTTGTGAGGTAGGAGGGAAGCATGTTACAGATAAATGTCATCTATTACAGAAATATATGCAGACGTCCCACCAGTTATTCTGTAATTTCTACAGGTCAGTAGGCCATGATGAGCATACTTGTAGGAGTTATGAATTGATGATGGATTGGACTCCTACCTACAGAGTTCAGATCAAAACGTGAGCCCTTGATAAAAATTCAGGGATGGCACACACTGGATTTCAGTGGCGTGGATGAGGTCGATGTGGAATGAGACCAAGAAGGGGTCACGGACAACTGATTTGTTACAATTGTGGAGGGCTAGGGCATTATGCCCATGATTGTGCAAATCCAATGAGAGCATCATGTTTATATTGTACCCAGTTTGATCATGAGATTGAGGACTTCCCCACACTAATAGCGAGGCTGAGTGATAAAGGAACACTCCAACCTCCATCGACTCAGAACCCGCAAATGATGAGGTCTGAACCATGCGAAGAGGACCTGAATGTAAACATCGTGCTCCGATGTGATATCACAACAGGAGATGATAAGGATAAGCAGCTTGAAGAAAGTGCCTAGGTTCGCAAGGCTCCAACAAAGGAACCAGAGTTCGATTTGGAGCACGCACAGGAGACATTTATGGATGCTAAGAAGAGCTTCATGGAAGCCTCCACTTCAAGTAGTAAAGACAAACTAGAACTGGAGATGGACCCATGAATGCTTACTACCTTTCTAGAGACATGCATGAAGTTGTTGCGTGACAGAAAGGCTATGAAGGGACTGTAAGAACTCA
Organism: Pinus taeda; assembly: GCA_000404065.3. Taxonomy (NCBI): domain Eukaryota; kingdom Viridiplantae; phylum Streptophyta; class Pinopsida; order Pinales; family Pinaceae; genus Pinus; species Pinus taeda. Next base: position 3,513 of record APFE030938735.1, read on the forward strand.
TCACTAGGTGTGATGGGTCAGGAGAACCGTGCATAGTCCGGAAGCTCAAGAAGCACACAATGTGAACAGGAAGAGAGATGAGCTTGATTGCACAAATCAGGGAATATGCAATGGATCAAGTGATTCTAGATTTAGGATCGGACACGAACATACCGCCAAAGTAGACATGGGAGTGCATGGGCAGGCCCACGTTGCAATGGTCTCCTATTTAATTGTGAATGGTGAACCAACAAAAGATCCTATCGATGGGAAGATTGTAGGGAATAACGGTTGATATCGAAGGTGCGAGCACGTTTGTAGATTTAGAAGTGATAGAGATTGTCAATGACAACAATCCCTATCCCGTGCTACTAGGAATAGATTGGGCCATTAACATGAATGGAGTGATAAATCTAAAGAAGTGCAAGATGATCTTTGAGAAAAAGTCACCACACGTAATGTTACCTCTAGATCCTGCGGAAGGATCGCACTACACAGAGCCAGTGCACAACGATGAGAGGGATGACGATTTGCTTTGTATCTATAAGATAACCACGTGGGAGCAGGACTGGGTGAATCCAACAACGAATGGCAGGATTTCGTTTGAGCACGAAAGATCCTCCACCTCATATTCAGACAAGGAAATAAAATGACGACAGAACCAATTACACGAGGTAACCACGCTCAATTGCAACATGATGGTAAGATCACTACACTACGTGATAGCAGAAGCAAGGGATCTGCCTATGTATGATGGGTTGATAGCGGTGGATGATTTCTTGAACAAGTTTGAGAGACAAGTGTCAAAACAACAGTGTTTCGATGCTCTAACATGGGTACTGCGTGCTACGCCCACAAGGTGGTGGGGTATGCACCAACGAAATTTTAAGGACTGGCGAGGATGCAGAAGGATGATGCGCCTATAATTTGGGAAACCACAGATGTGGATAACATACAAGTATGATAGACGAGACGATCCATGTGCACATCTCACGAAATGGACCAAGGTTTATGGGGAAGAGCCACAACCTGAATTGGTGCATTTTTTTTGCCATACCCTGGATGTCATACACATGAATTGGTATACTGAGATAGAGCTTTGCCAGGGCACTAGAAAATGGGATATCTTGCATGAAGGATTCCTGTTAACCTTCATGTTTGAAGATTGTTGGTGAGATATTGTTGATGATGTGCTACAAACAGTAAAAGTAACTATCTTCAAAATACCCCAAGAGCCAATGGAAGTGCTTCAGCCAGAATGGGCGACACAGCTGAGCTATGTGTTGGAGTGTTAAAGTGTAAATATTGAGGAGGATGATGAGGATCCATGTAAAATTAACATCCCAGAAACTAAAGGTTGTCATGAGGTTCAAGGACCATTGATTGAAGACCCTGACATCACTGTGCTGCTAAAAATGAAGCAAGTAAACATTGGGATAGAGGATGAACCAAAGTATGCAATGCTCAATGACTATTAGGATGATTCCATGGCGGATAAGGTCATTGAGTTACTCCGTGAGTACCAAGACTTATTCCTGACCAAGATTACAGACTTAAAAGGGATCGTTGGTGACTTAGGGTTGATGAATATCACCGTAAAAGCCGACGTGAAGCCGGTCAAGCAGATGCCTTATCGCTTGAATCTGAAGTATAAGGAAAAAGGCTGCATAGAACTAGATAAAATGCTCACAACCAGAATTATTAAGCTAGTGGAAGAATCCGACTGGGTGAGCCCTATGGTGGTGCAGGAGAAAAAGCAAAAGGGTGAAATAAGAATATGCGTGGACCTCAGGAAGCTAAATGATATCTGTGTACACAACCCATTATCGACACTGTTCACAAATGAAGTATAGGAAAATGTTGATGGACAAGAAGCATACTCATTCACGAATGGGTTCTTAGGGTATCACCAGATCAAAATCGCACTAGAAGATAGGAGCAAGACGACCCTCGAAATTGAATGGGGCTACTTTCAATACACCATTATGCCATTTGGGTTGAAGAATGCGCTAGCCATCTTTTCACGCATTGTTTTTGCCACATTCAAAGAATAAATCAACAGGTTCTTGGAGGTTTATCTAGATGGTTGGACTGCCTTCGAATTGGTTAAGCACCACGTAGCAAGCTTATGCCTAATGCTAGATACTTGCCGATGAAACCAAATTGCATTGAACCTTAAGAAGTGCACATTCCTTGTTCCCTTTGGGAACCTATTGGGACATGTGGTCTGCAAATAGGGACTGATGGTGGACCCTATGAAGATTGTAGTGATTCTAAATTTGGAAGCACAACAAAGTGTTGAACAACCGCATGCTACCTTGGGACACACAGGGTACTATAGGAAATTCATCAAAATGTATGCCCAAATCAGCACGCCGATGGAGAAATTATTGAAAAAGGATGTCACATTTTTTTGGAATGATGATTGCATGAAGAGCCTAGATGTCCTAAAGGGGAAATTGGCCTCCGCTCCAATCCCGGTCTTCCAAAAATGGGATGTGGAGTTTCATGTCCATGTTGATGTGTCATGTATTGCGCTAGGAGTAGTGCTCACATAGGAGGGCAGAGAAGGCTTGAATCACCCTATCATGTTTGTAAGTCGTATATTGTCCAAAGTAGAGAAGAAATATTCCACAATTGAGCTTGAGGGGTTGGCAATGGTCTACGCACTCCAAAAATACTAGCATCATTTGTTAAGAGGACATTTCAAAATGTATATATACCATTCTGCGCTAAAGTACTTGGTCAATAAGCCTATGTTGGGGGGTAAATATGTAGATGGTTCTTATTATTCCAAGAATATGAATTTTAGGTCATGGTAAAACCTGGATGACTGAACGCAGGACCAGATCACTTGTCACGGATTGAGACTGGTGAGGAACCTACTAGTTTGGAGGAAGGATTACCTGACGCACAACTTTTTGTTGTGCGTGACACAGATGGACACTTCAAAGATATAAACCACTTTCTAACAAGAAGGACCATGCCAAAGGAATACTCCGTCCAACAGAAGAAGGAATTGATGGTGTGTGTGGTGGACATTTCTTTCATCATGGGGCACCTATACAAAATGGGAAATGATGAGATATTGCAAAGGTACGTACCTGAATTTGAATGAAGTCAGATCCTCACGGAAGCACATGGGGGCACTGCAGGAGGACACTATGTAGGACGAGTGACCACACAAAAGATTCTTCGTGCAGGGTTGTGGTGGCCAACCATTCACTAGGATTCAAAAGCACACTGTAAGGCCTGTGATATATGTCAAAGGATGGGAAAACCATCACGGAGGGACGAGATGTCATTGAGTCCACAAATGAAACTGCAACTATTTGAGAAATGGGCAATTGAATTTGTGGGACCTATCAAACCTCAGGGAAAGACGAGTGTGCACTACATCATCACTGCTATTCAAACTAAATGGAGAACCCACATGGAGAACCCTTCCTAGGCAAAGTGAATGGAAACCGCTTGAAGCCCTACATGGCTGGGTCAGCTATCTGACTAGCTAGACAAAGCACAATATTTGCGCTCTGAGGAGCCAGACAAAGACGTGGGACTATAAACATATGCAACAACTACTGGTAAAAATGTATGGAAACAATTCAGACACGAAGGTCATAGAATAGAGGATGCAACAGATTTAGTAAGCAGTGGCTCAGTGCACTACCGGCATCAGCACAGTTCAAGGATAGTTGGAGGAACTCCATGCCAATATCGCCGTGCCGATCGAGAGACTTGAGGGTGAGTCAAGATGTTTGTGTTGGGGGCTTGTTGGGCATGGAATCCCCAAGGCATGTTTTGGGGCTCAAAGCCCATGTTTTGATCAAATGATGTTGTAAAAGCCCCATGAATTGTGGGCACAAAAGTATGTTAGAGTCATAGGGTTGTCCGCCCTAGTTTGTAATGTAATGTCGGCCTACCCATGATCCACAGACCATGGGAGTGTATAAATAGAGTGAGGCTCTAAGAGTAAAAGATAGCAAAGTATGAGATAATGAAGTAGAATAAAAGAGCAAGAGTCTAAGTGTCTAAGGGTGTCTTGGGTTGTAGAGTAGGAGAAGGCTCTGCAGCTGAGTGCGTAGACCCCTGCAGTTGAGCGCACAGGGCAGAATTGAGTCTGTAACTGAAGAAGAGATTAATAAAGAAAAGGTTTTGTTACCAATTTGTGTATTTGTTCTTGGATTAATGAATGGTTGATGTAAATTGAAAATATATTGTTTATTTAATGATTTATACTCCTAAGTATAACCTAACACATACAAGTAGGCTAAGTTAATAAACTAAGAGTGGAACACTAGTAAGAACTTGAGTAATAACAACGTTCGGCCCCCAAGTAGGGTTGCGCGAAGGCAACAGCTCAGGCTGTGAGGTACGAGGAAGTGCGTGTAGCGACGTGCGTGCAGGGTCGCATTGTAGACCCAATCTCCTGTGCCACAACTCGCCATCATCCCGGCTCACCAATCCTTCTGCCTTGCTTGCCATTGCTGCACATCCATTTACATGCAACTGATAAAGGTTCCTTACTCAAACCCCTATCTTCTGGGTCTCACCAGTTTTCTTGCTGCGCAGGAAAGCTTTTCCCTTGCTGAAAACAACATCATACCCCTTGTCTTCTAACATCGCCATAGAGATAAGACTGTTCTTCAATCCTGGAACATGCATGACTTCCTTCAATACGAAGGGTTTACCAGACTCCCTCTCAAAGGAAATGGTACTGATACCGGTTGCACTATATCTACCATCATCTCCCATCTCGATGTGCACTCCAAGATCTTTGTCTTCCAGATCAGAAAACAAATCTCTATCTCCTGTCATGTGAAAAGATGCACCACTGTCCAAGAACCACACGGATCCCATCACACTTGAAACCAAGCATGCGATCAATGAAAAATCAAGCTCAAACTAAGAAGCTAGGCCTCTCCCACTACAGATCCAGCAACTTGCTTGTTCTTCTTCTTCTGCGGACAATTAGTGGCATAGTGTCCGTGCTGGTGACAGTGAAAACACTTCACCTTGGACATGTCCTGCTTCTTGCCTTTCACACCAGACTAAGAAGCTTTCTTGCTCTTCCCTTTCTTTGCTTTAGCAGCCAAAGTGCAATTTTCTTCATCAGCTCCCTTTGATGAATATCCGTCACTGGTACTCCGCCTGATCTCCTTCTGCACAAGATCTGACCACAGTCTTTCCCATCCTGGAAATTTCTCCCGACCATTGACAGAGTCCTGATAGGAATGCCAACTCTTCAGAAGACCAAGGAGAGCCAAGCTCACCAAGTCCTCATCATCGACAGTAACCCCCACACTTCTTAGCTCATCTCGACACTGAGTAAACTTCGTGAGATACTATACTGTCACCCTTTTCGCATTTGATGTTTCTGAGTTTATCTTTGAGCGCCAACTTCCTCTGATCGCTCTTACTTTGGAATAATTCTGTTAATGATTTCCACATCAAATATGGAGTAGCCTTTCCATGGAGGTTGGACACAATGTGATCCTTCACGCCCTCCAACAGAATCCTTTGACATTTTGCGGTCTTCTTTTGCCAAGCATCAGCTTGAGTAGCATCAGTAGGGTTTGGGACATCCATCTCTATGAACTCCTTCAACCCGTTACCATCCAATACTTCCTCCATCTTGTCCTTCCATGCAATATAGTTCGTACTACCCTCAAGGGCATACTCCAATCCCAATCCTATGAAATACATCTTAGTTTTGACACCAAGAAAACACTGCTGCAAATTCGAATTCCACCAGCTCCAACTCAACCGCTTCCGATCTAGAATTCGTGAGAAGAAGGTATTTCTTGTACAGAGATCGACTGTATGGGCATTCACTGGATATCTCACCTTCTAAATGAAGGATGAATCTAGAGGCTACCTGGCCCGATTACAGACTCTGCCTGAAGAAATAGAATGTAAACACTTCCTGAATAGTAGATTTGATGATCAATAGCTCTGATACCATGTAGAAATGTTGAATAATAAACACATATTCAATGGAGATTATCTTGATCATGTACTATTGCGGAATACATACACAATACATAAGCTCCTCTACGTTGATCATCAATATAGCAGCATCAATAACAATAAAACATCAAGAGCATGCACACATTAACACAGTATGTAATCCGAGGAAAGCTTACAACTGAAAACCCCACACTATCTGTTTATTAATGATTGAGAACATGTAACATTACAATAGTCAATACCTCTCACAAGTATCCAACACTATCTCCACCTGTTACACACAATACAACTCAGATCTGATCTCATAATCTATTCCACTGCTTGCCTGCCTCCACTGCTCAATCCCTGCTCAAGGATGGATGAGAATGGTTGAACCAAACTCGTATTTACCTCAAAAGAATCACTCACACTGGGAATCACGTGAGCAGAGGCTATAATCACTTGGTATTGGCCAATTCTCATTGGCATAACTCAATCCCATTGATTGTGCAAATCCTCACGCACAACTATAGTCACAACTGATAGCAATCTGATCCTCTAACACCTGTCCCTACTGAACTGAACATGCACTGACATGCAACTGAGTTAACTGATGTATTCTTTAGTTGCATTATGAGTTAATAATTAGTTTAACAACTCACCATTAGTCTATTTGTAGTTAGACTAATTAAAACTAGTTTAACCAAGTCAAATTGAACACAACTCCATCAACTCCACAATCAACTCCACCAAACTCAACTGATTGAGTTCTAACTGAAGTCATGCATGCAACAACTCAACTGACCCACAAAGAAAAAATATTTCCTTCTGACAGCTGCATGTG
>APFE030938735.1:10762-28748 GCA_000404065.3 Pinus taeda
TCTAAAAATAGACATAGTCTAAAAATAGACTTTGCACCATAATTTGCCTGCGGGCCCACTTAGTGAAGGTGACTCTTTTCACTAAGCTCCATCATCTTGTTGCAATCTCAACATATACGTGCAAAAGAGAATTACTCATCAGATTCTCAAGATGAGTACACGAGAAGAAGATTTTTTAGTAAGAAACCATATGTGGCACACTTAAGGACCTTTGGTTCATCAGTCTATTATCATGTTACCAAAGATGCAAGGAAAAAACTAGAGCCAACATTTGATTTGGGGTACACTGATACACCTCACAACTATCGGGTGTACCAGCCATCTCACATGATGACAGTGATTCGTAGAGATGTAAAGTTCGATGAAGAGAAGGCCATGAGATGTTCCCTTGAGAGGGAGCTTCAGTTGCATGGAGAAGAGGAACTTTTAGCTCCAACAGAAGAACCTCAGTAGAATGTGGAGAAACCACATGTAGAGAAGCACAGAGTGGAAGCACCCACTCATGCAGAGATTTCCAAAGATGGAAGGAAGAACAACATAGAAGTTGATAGATTGATGCATGATGCTAGAGAGAATGTGGGAGCACCCACATCACAATGTAGGTAGAGGATGTCACTAGATCGGTACACTAGCTACATGGCTCTGATGAGCACGAGTGTAGAGATTGAGCCATCCTCATTCGAGGAAGCAGTGCAACAACTAGTATGGGTTGATGCGATGGTTGAGGAGTATGACTCCACTATTAGAAACAATGTTTGGGATGTGGTCCCAAGACAAAAAAACAAGTCAATGGTGAGTTCCAGATGGATTTAGAAGGTAAAGAAAGCAACAAATGGGAGTGTGGAGAAACACAAGGCCAGATTGGTGCCTAGAGGGTTCTCTCGGGTGGAGGGAATTGATTACATGGAGAGATCAATTGCACTCAGTTGGCTCAGTTAATTTGAGTTGACGATCTAACTAGGGTCATGTAGAGTGTCTCCTACATTATAGGAGCCCCGGTTGAGTTTATTTTGAGTTGTAATTAATTAATTCAGTCTAACTGAGTTAAATTCAGTTAAACTAGTTCTAATTGTTGGAGGAACTAGTGGGAGGTCTAGTAGTGTGGTGATGGTTGCAATGATCAACTAGTAAACTGAAGATTCACTCATAATTAACTCATGCATGTTAGATTTGAGAAAGACCCATTTGAGATTGGAGTTCAGGGACAGTGTACTATCAATTGTATAATCATCCGAATTGTATAGATGATGCATGCAGTCAGAGGAAAGCCTATGAGGATTGCACAATTCATATTGAGGAATTTCCCTAATTAATAGGGGGTTAATTCCTTGAGGAACAACTCAAGGAAATTGGGACTTGGGCAAGCAGAAAATTGGTTAAGTATTGCCCTGAGCTTGTCAATGAAGCCGTGAGACAAATACAGATAGTGTAGAGGATGCTTGGGCTTGAGCAAAGCATCGTAATCTTCTCATATTTTCTTACTTATGTAATATACAGTTAGCAGGGGTTTTTAGCTATGGATTTCCCCAAGAAATCATTGTGTTATGTGTTGATTGAATTCTTTCTCTTGTATGCTTCATGATTTCACAATCGTTTAATTGTTTTTCGCTGATGAGTAGAGTAGATTCAAGTCTATTGTTTTAACATATTATAATTAAAAAATTGAATCTACAAGGAATTTCTACATGTGGAGGATAGGATATGGAAAAATTGCAAGGGTCATAGAAGACCCTTCGTTCAACATGGGCATAGAATTCAAATTGTCACAAAATTGTATATATCTCCAAAGACAAGCGAGGATATATGTTCTTGCCAACACAAAATCGCAATATGATATTTCTCTGGGTATTCAAGCCTAGAAGTCGGTTGTAGATCTTACCCTCCCTGAACGTGAAGCTTTTGAGTGGTCAACTTAGATGGGGTTGTTGGTCTTGAAACTTATTTGACCAGTTCATGACGACTCAAATCATCTTATTGGGTCTACGAGTTCTTCCTTGGGTGAGTACATTGTGAAGCTCTACTATAAGGTATATGTTGAATCTCTCCCCATTCATGACCATAAATGGTGGTGGTGTTTGATATGGAGACACAACAATCCTCTACAATGCAAATCTATGACGTTGGCTTTAAAAAATAAGTTATTAGTGTGGGATAATGTCATCAAGTAACAATGGAATGGTTTGAATTGATGCACTTTATGCCACATGGAATCTGAATCCATTTTTCATCTCTTTATTTCTTGTTCATATGCAGAAAATGCATGGAGCATCCTTCACACTGTTATCTCCCTTTTCGCGAGTCGCTAGGACAAAATAAATTTAGAAGAATGTGTTCAGGAATGGGTAACGGATTCGTTAGTTCAATACTATCCAACTTTTCCAGCTATTTTCATTTATAACATATGGTAGGCTAGCAATCAAGTTATTTTCCAAGACAAACTAATTCCTCCCAAAATTACTAGCGGGATTATTGAAAAACTTTGTAAAGAATTTCACTTAGAGTAAAAAATAAAGAAAGTTCATGTGCCTATCATGTCGAATTTGGACAAATAGGTTCCTTGGGGATTCTTCTATGTTGCCAGCTAGGGAGATACGCTGTAATGAGGAGTAGGATTTGTTTTATTTCTTAACCAAAGCCATCATTATCTTTTGTGATATGCTCCTAGGAGGGGAACTAACACAAAGGCAAAATTCACTGTCCTCTATACTCTTGTCTACATACACATATCGAAGTTAAAAAGAATACAGGTTCTTGGTGATTGCAAGTTTGTGATTAACTGGGCTGATAAGAAAGTGGATGTTAATATTCCAAGTATAAATCACATCCTTAGAAAGATATCGTCAAAAACAATTTTTTTTGAATGGACATCTTTTTCGCCATATACAAAGAACTCAAGCAGTATGCACACAAGTTATCCAAAAAGGCTCTTGAACTCCCTACATGTTTTTCTCGGACAATATGAGCTTTGGGATGATCAAGAAATAAATGGAATGAAATTTCATTTTTAAACTGGGCTGTGTTTCCATTTTTAAACTTGTCAGCAAACACCTTTTTGTTTTTCCATTTTTAAACTCGTCAACAAACTTGTCAGCAAACACCTTTTTGCTTTTTCTCTTGAATTTTTATACGATCATGAAGTAGGATAATCTTTTTTTTTTTTATTATGCTTTATGAGAAGGTTGAATTAGTCTTGACGAACCACATAATGTATATTTATCTTTGAAGTATAAGTATTTTCGTATAAAAAATTATTAAAAACAAATAATTTAAAAATTTAATATATATAAAATTTTTGATATAATAATTATTTTATATTAAATAAATTATAGTGTTAAAATTATTTAGTATGATACCTTCACTTAAATGTTTAATTACAAAAAATAAAACAAGGATTAAATTTATTAAAATTGATCACTAAAATTTGAGTTAAATAGGGCTACTATAGTACCTGTTGCTTAATTTACATTAATTTAATTAAACTAAAATAATAAATACAATATTTTAATCCAAAAATAAATCATAATAAATTTGTATTTGGTTAATGCCATCACAAAAAATTAACAAATATGATAAGCTAATATTGTTATATTATTATTATTTATATATATATATTTCTTTGTTTTTTATAGGGATGGAAAAGTTATTTGCGTCTTGAAGTTTCTCTTTGAAACTTTAGTCACTTCTGTTTCTTATATGGATGTGAGGTTGGGGGTTGTAGCATCTCTAGGAATCTTGGAGAAAGATTGAGCAAATCCAGAAGCGTTTTATAACGTATAACCTCAAAATTAAAAGCAACACACCGTTTCCTACTCTCCTTATAGAAGTGGGTCTTTCCCGTATGGAGAGCCTAACTATGACTAGGCTTCTGTTGTACAAGCACAAACTCAATAATATAGGAGACCATAGACTTCCTAAGCTAGCTTTAAATTCTAGCCAAAACCACCTGAGGCTCAAACGAGGTTGGTATAAAGACACCAGGGCCTGGTTAAACCATTGGGAGATCAACCAGAATATTGCATTGCAAAACATTAATAACAGTAAAAATATTGTTACTTCTAAGTTCAAAGAAAAAATGTGTTGTGATAAAGATTTAGCAGCTAAAAGAAAATTAAGATATTATAAGGAGGTCCTCAACCCCGGCCTGGTTAAACCATTGGGAGATCAACCAGAATATTGCATTGCAAAACATTAATAACAGTAAAAATATTGTTACTTCTAAGTTCAAAGAAAAAATGTGTTGTGATAAAGATTTAGCAGCTAAAAGAAAATTAAGATATTATAAGGAGGTCGTCAACCCCACCCTAGAAGATTAAAAGTATCTCTCTGTTTTAACTAGCTCAAAGAAGAAAATTAATATTAGAACGAACTCTCATGAGCTCCATAGTGAAACGATCGTTGGGCAGTTCCTAAAACACCATGGATGGAAAGGTTTGCCATCTCTGTGAGAATACCAACATCGAGGATGAAATTCACTTCCTCTTAGAGTGCCCCTGGTACAACCACATTAGATCTTAGTTTCAAAATCTTTGTTGCAATAATGACCTTCCTAGCCTTTTACATTGTCAAAATTACACTGAGCTGAGGAGGCTTCTCTCCAGGCTTTTTGAGCATAAGAATAAGATCTTAAATCAAACTAAATAATTTGTTTCTTTAGGTCCGATAGACCAAAGTTTGGTCTCAGTGGACTTTAACCACCACCACCATCATCATAATTTCTTACAATTAATATTAAATACGTTTTTTAATTAATTATAACTTCATTTTAAATGGAAATATAGAAAAAACTTAATGGCATGAAATGGAAAAATATGATATATATAAAAAATAAAAAATCAATATTAGTTTGCATGTTAATAATTAAATATTTTTGGGTTAAAAAGTATAAAAAGTTTGTCTCATGAAAGGCAGTTGGATCTAGAACCATAGCTCTATGAATAAAAGTTGTTTGAATGGACAAGTCATGGACCACAAGTGTGATGGAATAGTACGAAGTGGTTATTTATTAATTAATTATATATTTTTAATATTATCGGTTTGAACCGTTACCAATTTAGCCGAACTTCCAAGCACTGGCAGATACCAAAATATCATTATTATATATATATTATTTTTATTATAATACATAAAATATAATTGTAAGGTATTGGGATAATTAACAAGTCTTTTACTGTGGATTGCCTATTAATTAAATTTTTTTATTAATTTATTTAAAATATAAAATAAGTAATTTTATAATGGGTAGTAGAGATTGTCTTAAAAGATACTAAATATTGGTCAGAATAAAAAAATTATATTTTTGTTTTTTTGGCTTTTTTTTAATCATATTTTTATTTTTTATATTTTTATTATTAAATAATTTTGAGTTTTTTTTTTTTTTTTTAATAAATTAAATTTTTTATTTAAATATTTTTCAGGGACTTTTTCCTTTTTCCATATGGCTTTCATTTATGATGCAAGATTTTAGTCCAATAAGCTAGTAGGATCAGATCTTCCTTTCAACATCTTTGTTAAATATTTTTTTATTTACGTAAAATATATCTAATACTTTATAATTTTGTGATTTAAATATATTTAATTTTAAACAAAGTCTTTCAATAAAATTTATATTGAGCATTTTTTGGTCAACACGTTTTGAAACCAATAGAATTGTAATTATTATTTTTTCTATTCTTTTAATTATCTAAATTGTCTTTATTTCTATATATTAAATTATTAGATTGTATTATATTTTTTTGAATATTTTATATATTTAATACGAGATTTTCTATACTTCAAGCAGTTGTAAATCCGGCAGCAATTTATTGGAATCGCAAGTTTGATAGCTAGTTTCTACACAATCAAAGGGTCCCAAGGGCTTTTCAGGGTGCTGAATCCAAATATGTAGTTAAAAAACCATTTTAACTGCTAAAAATCAAGATTTAACCTCAATTTCTTCCGCGGAATTCCGTCACCAGAATCTCCAAAAAAATCCCATTATAAACAACTCCTTACTTCAATACCATTTCCATATCAACTCTTTTCATAATTAGGCTCTAGTATTTTTTTTATCCCTTTGGTGCGGGTACCAAAGTTGCAATTGGGAACATGTTGGAGTGGACTTTCATTCATCTCAACAAAGGTGATTCCATCTAAGTTTCTTTTACCTAAAATAAAGTGTATATCCTAGATATTTCTTTTAATGAAAGGTGAATTATAATTTTTGATTTTTTTATCATTGCTAAAGTGCATTTTCACATAAGAGCTATTAAAGTTAACTAATTTATGCCAGGCTATATTCTTATTAAAGTTCGAACATCAATCATTTTCATGTCCATATTTTGTCTTTAAATTGCAAATCAACGATGAACCTTATGCACTCTTTAAAATCACATCAAAAGAATGTTTAAGTAATAAATTTCTCACCTTAAACTTTGTATATGCTTTTTTTAATAGCCTCAAACATAACTTTTACAAAGTTCCTAATATTTTTTTGTTTTTGTTTTTATATTATGAACCTAAACTAATAATAATAAAGAAACAAATTCATTTTTTATGCAACTTTAAAAGAGTAGTAATATTTAAGAGTTTTTTATTAATTTTATGTGATAATGAAATATATGTTTGATAACTTAAGATTAAGTATAATTATGTATCATAGTTATAATATAATTTGAATGGGTTTAATCGTTAAGAGCATATTTTTCATCTTAAGAAGTCACAGATGGATAGAGTATGTATCACTTCGTAAATTTAACCATGAAAGTAAGTCATTTTTCTCACAAATAAAAAAATCTTATACACCAACCACCAACAAATAATACATAATGTTCTTTAAATAACTTGCATTCACAAATAACAACTAATAATAATAATGTTTGAAAACAAAATACAATTTTTCCTATTATTTAAAATAATAATCAAAATTACTATTATAAAATAAGAAAATTTTAAACAACACCCTAACTTAACTTAACACGTTGATCATGGTTATAATTTAGCCATGTAACTTAAGAAGAACCGTGAAATATTCATTTCATTACATTGGAAAGTAATAATAAAATTTCTAGGAAGTAAAAAGATTCACCCAGGTAACACCCGATCTCACCGACCTCAATAAAGCATGTTGCCATGTTCAACGAAATGGAAAACAAATAAGGCGCCCAAGAAGAATTATCTAATTATTTTAGTGTTAACGAAACATTATAATATGAAAAATATTTCACTAGTGAGTGATAGTATCTATTAAGTATAATATGTTAATGAGTAATGTTATCACAACTTAATATAGGACCAGGGGCATTGAGAATTTTAGATTATTATAATATTTTAATTAATATTAATACTATTATTTATTTTTATTTTTTTGAGTTAGTTTAATTGGGTGAGTTTTTGTTTTTAAAGTTTTTTTATTAAAAAGTTTAGGTTTATTCTTCTCTAAATTTTAAGGGTTAAATTTTATGATTGACTCAAAAGGAAGTGATCTTTTTCGATGGATCTACTTAACGTCAATATAAAATTTTGTTTAACTCCAAAAGAAGTAATCCTTTCCAGTGGATCTACCTAGTACCAATCTAGGTAGCGATCAACACATAAAAAAGGAAAAAAAAAAATGTTTTCAATTTTTCTCTTATATTTTTTCTTGTTTTCAATCTTGTCTTGATGATGAACCATAATGGTTAGAAACACATCCACCAAAGATTCTTGATGTGATTATTACTGAAATATTTTTCAATTGACTTTATTATCAAAATTAATTAAATATAACTTAAGCAATTTTTTTATTTTTTTTTCATATTGATTCTTTTTTACTTATTTTTTCGGTTTGTGAATTAATTGTTTTTTTTTGTAAGTAAAGGTAGTGCCATTATTTTCTATTTATCCTAAACAAGGAAACCAGATACATCGTTCTGGTGGCCTCAACCTGCCTGGAAGGGAAACCAGGTCTGTTGGCCACCTTAATTTGCTATAAGTGTTCCAAAAACAAAACTTGACAAGTCTTTCCATATTGGCTATATGCACTATATAGGTGAAACTACTTATTAAGCTACTAGTTCGCATGCAACTGTAAAAAGGAGAAATTAAAAAAAAACTCCAACAGATCCTCAAGAAGCTCATTCCTTTCTGGTTCCCCTGTGCTGATCCGTATCCATGGGGATATTCGTTTGTTCTTCCTAGCTAGGGCCATTGCCAGCCATCCTGGACACTAATTGAGACATCTCCTCCAACTTGTTATTCTGGTTGATCATGATGACTTGGAAATTCTTCATTTCCTTCTGCAAGTTTGGCACCCCATTGGCGATTTCCGCCATTTCCTTTGCAACCTGTTCTAGAGCTTTTGCCAGGAGGCGTTTTAGGACCCAATAAATATGCAGAGACTGTCTGTACAGGGTCAGCCTTCCCTTGTGTTTCCTAGATCTGTAACCATTTCTGCCCATTCTTCTATCTTTGAATCTGACTATTCCTCAAAATGCTGGATTCCATATTTTGGATGATACGATGAATATCCTCATCCGTGCCTTCCTGGTCACCCTCGAGCCGCTTCTTGAACTGCTGTCAGGGTCAATCTTCTTCCTTTGTGCTGATTATCTGTTGCTTCTGTTGACCTGCCACCCGGGTTCCCTTACCTTGGGCAGCCTCGGCCTCCTCGTCCTCTTCCTCGGCCCAGTCGCGCCATCCCTTTTCCTGCCCTCACCTGTAGACATTCATCAATCACAGGTGTTAGTTTTTTGAGTTTCTCATTGTCCTCTTTGCTTACCAAATTGCCTTTGGTAATTCTTCTGCTTCTGCTACAATCCTCTTTGTTTCTTCGAGTCTGGCACTGCTCTCCCGTCTCTGGATACAAAAGATCTATTAGGCCCTCTGTCATGTGGGCCAGATGATGGGCTATTGGCATAATCCTTGAGTCCCCATTACTAGACTTCACCTCTTCTCCTGCCTGGGGATGCTTGTCTCGGTTTTCCTCATAATTTCTCCGACTGTGCTCACTACTACAGTTGCCCTTTTTATCAGGGTTCCCCACCCGGGGCAGTCCCATAAAGCCTTCTCCGTGAATTGCAAGAGGGACGGTCACTTTTATCATCATCCGGGTTTCACAATGACTAAACATATCCATTGTGAATTAATTGTTAATTATTAATTTATTCATAATTTTTGGAAAATTTAGGATAAAAACCCAAGTTATGTAAAGAGAAATATATCAACTCTAAAATAAATAACAAACATTTAATACATAGAAATGTAATTGGAAATGAAAAAGTCAATAATGTTTAATATAAAGGATTAGACATTCATAATAAACTGAGAAAATAAAAAAAAATAATAGTATATTAATAAAATATAGGAGATTAGGTTCACTTTAACAAGTGCTAAGTAGTAGCTAGTACCAATGGCTTAGATTAAATATAGCTAATTAGAGTATAGATTGTTGACAAGTTGTGAGATGATTAATTAAAGCCTTCATAAAAAAATAGAAGTAGCTAGTACCAATTGCTTAGATTAAATATAACTAATTACAGTATAGATTGTTGACAAGTTGTGAGATGATTAATTAAAGCCTTCATAAAAAAATAGAAGTAGCTAGTACCAATTGCTTAGATTAAATATAACTAATTAATTAAAGTCTTCATAAAAAAATAGAAATGAAAGTGAAAATGTTGTGCTAAAATGTTGCTTTCTGGTGAGCGCCCTATCTCATTGGTTGCAATGAAGCTTTATAACTTTATTTTTTTGGCAGTGTTCAGTTCAAAATGATATGGAGAAACTTAGTTGCAACTCAAAGACATGCCAATTCCAAGAAACTTGGTTTGCACAACCAATTGTCTCCTACAAAGTTCATGGGGATTGAACATGATTGATATAGAGTTGAATCCAATTGTGTTTGTGACGGTGAATGCATGAGAATATGAAACAAAACTTTTATTGTTATCACTCAAATGGTGTCTCTTTCTTTTGCAAAGAAAAATTGAGTTGAGATGATCTATAATTTGTGATTTAGTATTAAAATAATTTTTAGATTAAATTGTAAAGACATGTTAATTAATATTTATGAATAATTTGTAATAACAATTGTTTTACTATTAGTTTAACAACTAAATTATTACTAGCGTAGTTATATAAATTAAATCACTAATAGTTATATATGGATATCAAAACGCTTAGTTTCTAATCAAAATTCTTAGTTCCTAAAACATTTCGTATAATGAAAAAAAAATCATTTAAAACATTTAAATATTAAAATAAATAAAATATATCATTAGCTCTTTTCATATTTTTCCTAAATATTATGCGTTAGTCTATGATTTGTGATTTAGTACTAAATTGATTGAATTTGACAGTCACTTTGAACAAACCCAGGAATAAAGTTGCGGTGGATTAAACTTTAACAAAATTCACACATTAACTTAATTGAAGCAAATGAGAAATTGGAGACTAACCTCCTAATAAATGCGAAACTATCTGACTTGAAACATAATATGAAACTTCAAAATGGGATCTTGATAATATCCCAGTTGGAGTTTCAAATCCTTTGACCCGCGAGAATAATAAACATTAATCACAAACACACACAAATAGTTAAAAAAAATAAAATTTCTTGAATTCAAGAAGATTAATTTCTTGAATTCTTGAATTCAATTTCTTGTTATAATGTCAATTTCTTGAATTCTTGATATAGTTGCTGGTAGAAATTATAAAAACTATGCTTAAATAAAACAAATTCAACAAAGTTAGGAGAAATCCTAAAAATTAGTAACTATACATCAATAAAACTTTCTTAATAATATTAGGAATCACAAGATCCTAAAAGTTAATAACTAGTAATCATAATAGCTATCAATTTTAAAAACTGTGTAAACAAAAAAAAAATTATGATAATCTAATTGGAATTGAAAATAGAGAAAAAATAAATAGAAAAAGACAAAAAAAAATCAAATTAAAAAATAAGAAAACTAATTAATTTTTCCTCTTTAAAATTTGTTATCTTAAAAAAAAATCCATAAAAAATGACAAAAAAAAATATAAGTCAAATTAAAAAGTAATAAAACTAAAAAAAACTACTCCAATTTTTGTTTGTTTGTTTGTAAAATTTGCTATGTTGTATGAGTTTCTGGAACATGGGAACGTTGGGAACTTGAGTACGGGTGTGGGGAACAACTAGAGGTTTCCCCAAAAATTTATAGGAAATGACTAATCGAGAGTGGTAATATTATATAATAAAAAAAATAAATATATTTCTAATTATATAATTTATATATAATTAAAATTAATGTTAAATCAATATTCAATTTTAAAATCATTTAATATTAATCTCTTATATATAATATATTCTCTGGGTGTCTCTCTCCAGTCTTACCTTTTATATATATAAAATATTAAAATGTCAAGTTCATTATAAGTTCTATGACACATATAACTCTTTGAAGCAATCTGCCTTAAAAATACAAAGGAACAATTTTACCTATGTTTCTCTAGTTATTCTTAAGAGAAAAAGTAAAGCAACTCTAATGGTTAAGCATTGACTACCACATATAATATGCACACAATCTTGTGCCATATATATATATACCCAGATATCTCCCTTACATTGAGGTGCCAAACCGCTTCCTTAACTCATCAAGAGATTGCTTCATACCCAGATATCTCCCTTACATTGAGGTGCCAAACCGCTTCCTTAACTCATCAAGAGATTGCTTCAGTTTCTCAATTAAGGATATCGGTGTTAAGGACATCCCATATATAGCCCTTACATTGAGGTGCCACACCGCTTCCTTAACTCATCAAGAGATTGCCTCAATTTCTCAATTAAGGATATCGATGTTAAGGACATCCCATATATAGCCCTTACATTGAGGTGCCACACTGCTTCCTTAACTCATCAAGAGATTGCTTCAGTTTCTCAATTAAGGATATTGGTGTGCCTTTGGCATTTCTTCCTGGGAAGGTTTCAACAAAGGCTCATGTTTTATGGGCACTTCAATATATTTATCTACAGGCTTTGTATTCCCCAACCAAGATATCCTGTGCCTTTGGCATTTCTTCCTGGGAAGGTTTCAACAAAGGTTCATGTTTTTTGGGCAGTTCAACATATTTGTCTACAAGCTTTGTATTCCCCAACCCGAGGGAACAATGGAACTGAAAAAAAACAGTCTTCAAAGCTCCCGAAACTTTCCCAAGCCTTCAAAGTTCCCGAAACTTTCCCAAGCTCCCATTGTAGCTCCCACTGAAAAGGAAACGTTCCCATACAGTTCGAAAGCTTTGCGGAGCGCGGAAAACATTGGAACAGGTTTCCCATCTCTAGGAAAATTTGTCATCTTAAATTGAAAATATAGAGGAAAACTACAATTCATGAAAATGGAAATAATTGAAAATGAAAAAAATAAAAATAAAAAAGTTAAATAAAACAAAAAACAAAAAAATAGTAACTAATAGAAATGGAAGTTACTAAACATAATAAAACCTCAACCAATCACCTTACAAATAAATAAATTTAAATAATAATAAAAAATAACAAAAAATAAATTCCTAATGTTAAACTTTGGATAAGTGGCATAATTTTTTGGTCAAAGACAAACTAATAGGGAGTCAAAGGCTCACTGAATGCTTAATACCATGCTTTGGCAAGTATAACAATAATAACAAATTTAAATGATAACTAATATTAAATAAAAAATAAATTTATTTAATAATATAATAAATTAAAATTTAAAATATATAATAAAAAAAACATCTCATTATCATTATGGATCACAAAAGTCTAAGATCTAGCATATATAAAAAAAGTTAAATTTTATAAAGCTAAAAGAAAAGTTAATAAAATTTGGAGACTCAGTTTATTTTTTATTTAAAGTTTAAAATAAATTTAAATAATACTTGATGTGAAATAGAGTAAAATATCAAATTTAATTTGCAACGTAATAAGTAATTAAAATTTAAAATGTATAGATATATGATAAAGAATGTGTTACCCTCATATTAGTGGTAAATTGTGTTTCTCATCAAGTTACAAGTTTTATAGGGTAGTTTGTAGCGATGATGATGATGATGATGATGAGCTTGAGATAGATGTCATAGTCTTTTTCTTGAGATACTGATCCTCTATAGTGCTCTATGAGGTCTCCATGATTGTCTTGGTTGCTTTCTTCATGATTACATGATACTTGATAGATGGTGACGATGTTCCTTGGTGCTATGATGTGGTATTAGTATGCCTTTGGATCAACTTGAAATTGGTCTTAGTTCCTTGCTCCATGATGTGATCATTTGTGCTTTTGTATCGTATAGAGGAGCATCCTTATACTTTCCATGTCTATTTTATTTCATTTATGGTGCTTGACAAAATATATAAGCATTTTCAAGGAGGGCTCACTTCCTTGTCATACTTTGGAGCACCTTGGCATGTTTGGCTAAGGTTTTGGTGGAGACATGCCATTTGACTCTTGTAATGGAGCACCCTTACTTGTAAGGTGCCTATTGCACTCGTCTGTTGATATTTGATTAGATAGATAATCGATATTGTAGAATGCTAACCTCTTGAGCATGTTTATACCATCTTAGTGGGTTGGGTGATGATATGGAAATATGAGTTTTTGATGGAGTACCCTAGTAATAAGGTGTCTATTGTGTTTCTATAATCATATTAGATGCAATAGATAATAAATGTTGTATATCACTCAAATTCTTATGCATCTTGGAGAAACCAAGAGTTTTAAGCTAACATTTGCTATGGTTGATGACATCACACCTTTTGAACAAGGAGCCCTAGGATTTTGTGTCTATCATGGGCCCATGCCCATACTTGATGAGACACACACTTCATCTTTCTGAGTGCCTCACTCTTCCCTAGACTTTGCACACTTGGTACCATTTTCATATAATTTTTAGCCTATTGGAGGAGGATGAATGACATGGCATCTTATACAAGAGTCCCCCAATGTTTTAAGTGTCTATTGAGGCCATGTGGTGATGTTATCTATCATAGACACTTAAACAATGGAAGTGCTCCACTTCACCATGGTTTTCCATGTCTTCATGCTATGGATGGAGGGGTTGTTGAAATTGTAGAAAGAAAAGGCTTCGTTTGACTTGTGCCTTAGTCAAATGGAGAAATTCAATTTTCCACATCAACAGGTTGACTTTGATTGCAGTTAGCTGGAGTGACATGGCTTTATCTCCTAGTTAAGTCAGTAAATTCGAGTTATAAGCTAGAAGTAGAGTTGTGTATGGGTTGATTACTAAAATTTAGCAATCTAGTGGACTTATTATTAGTTAAACGCAATTAACTAAGCTCTAGCCTTTAGTGGAGTTAGTAGGAGTTTAGTTGAGTAGTTATAACAATTGTTAACTCACTGATCTCTTAGTGAACTGATCAATTTACTAAAAATAAACACAGTCATGCATGGAATTTGAATTGTCTAGTCAGAGTGGAGGAAAAGGCACACTGTAATTATCAATTGTATACTAGTTGAGTGTACAGGCTTTACACTAGAGTAGGTGGTCAATTCCTCTAGCAATTGCACAAGGAAATAAGGAATTTCCCTCTTATTTAGGAGCTAATTTACTCCTGGATTGCACAAGGAAATAAGAGGAAGGTTGAGGCTTGAATTGGCTAAGTGTTGGTTAGAGCAGGTCAGTGAGCAGGAGATGAGAATTGCAATGCAGGGTGTGCTTCAGGATTAAAAAAGACATTGTAATTGATCCATATTCTGATATGAACTAATGCAAAGCAGCATAGGGGTTTTTCCCAGTTGGATTCCCATGTAAAATCATTGTGTTCCTTTTGTTTTGATGGTTGTATGCCATTGCATGTGTTTCTATTTTGTGTTTTCCTTTCTGCAGAATAGTAGAAGAATTTTTTGTCTCTTGATTTCAATTCGATTTCATTAGTAGTAGAAAGTTTCTTGCAATTTCTACATGGTATTAGAGCTACAAAAGACTACATCAAAACCTTTTTCCATATCTTATCTCAAAGAAATTTCGATTTGTAGAGTTTTTGGTGCAGATTCTCTTCAGTGCAAGAAAAATGTCTTTCAAAGGGTTAAGGTTGGAGTATGCATTGGAGGGCACCTCGAATTTTTATGCTTGGAAAGACAAGATGAAATATGTCCTGGATGAAATTGGGGTATGAGAATATACACAAACTAATATTCCAAAACTAGCAACATTAGATGCACAAGCACTTTCTTAGTGGAAGAAACACATAATAAGAGTCGAGAGGATTATTTTTTAGGGTGTCAAAGATCATGTGGTTTCAAACTAACATGGAAAGGAGAATAATTTTGCAATGTGGAAAAGTCTCATAGATCTCTTCTAGAGCAATAATGATGCCAAGACATTGGCATTGAGAGATAAAATTAGGAGCATTCGAATGCATAAAAATTAAACCATTCCACAATACCTATCCAGATTCACTCAGGTTAGATATGAACTTGGAGGAGAAGGAGAAAATGTGCCATCATCTGAACTTGTGAGCTTAGCACTCCTTGGTCTTCCAAAATACTGACACAACTATCAAGATTTAGTTAATGGAAAAGACAAGCTACCAGATTGGGAGAGACTTTGGCTTGATTTGTTGCAGGAGGAGATCAAAAGAAACAATAGAGATGGTGTCACATCCAGATTTGATGAGGAAGAAGACTGTGCTCTAGTTGGAAAAGGAAAGAATTCTAAAGGCAAGGCATAATCCTACTAGAACCATGAAAAGAAGAAAGACCTTAGTAAAATTAAATGCTTTCACTTCCATGAATATGGATATTATATAACCAAGTGTCCACACAAGAAATCCAGTAAGGAGCCTACAACAGGAGTAGGAGGAGATGCTCTTGCATCACAATTTGAGTTGGATTTTACCCTCATTTCTTGCATGGAAAGCATAGTAAGGGGGAGTGAGTGGTACCTAGATTCTAGTGCCTCATATCATATGACATGAAGTAGGGAGTTCTTCAACAACATAGAGGAGAGGGACTTACAATTACACTTAGAGCTTGGAGATGATGGAAGGAATAGTACTAAAGGGATTGGAACTATCACCTTTAAGAGGGAGTCAGGCTCCCATCTTCAATTTAAATATGTAATGTATGTGCCTGGTTTGAAGAAAAAATTAGTTTCTGTAGCTATACTTAAAGACCGTGGATATCATATGCTATTTAGTAAGGGGGAAGCTTATTGGAATCATGTTACTACTAGACAAGTAAAACAAATTGGTGTTCGAGTTAAAAACCTCAACAATCTAGAGGTAGATTTCACCATGCATGCATCTATACCTCCAGGAGTGAGGTGGGGCGATGTAGATCCTTAGTCGTAGAGTTGCAAAGATTTAGGCAGGGTCCATAGGCGAGCTACAACAATTGCAATATACTCTTTTCTTGGATCATTACCCTTGTTATAGGGGCCCAAAATGTTTAGTAATAGGAGGATCAATGTCTGTTGATGTAGTCAGTTCCAGATTATTGGCAGTATGATGCTAAGGTGTGCATAGCAGTGTTGATAGCAGAGCAGAGGCTCAGTAGCAGAGTTAACAACAATGCAAATTTCCCAGTGGACAGTGTAGAGGTTAGTAGCAATTAGAGACTTATGAGATAGTTGCAACTCAAAGGCACATTTGATTCAGTATTTTGGATTTTCCTTAGTTACAATAGTTTTAGTAGCAATAACAATAGTGAGAGGGAGCTATGTTATAATACATTCCTATAGGAACAGGATTGGGGTTGTGTAGAACCATTTTATTGTTAAGAGGAAGTGTTGAAATTGTAGCAAGAAATGGCTTCATTTGAATTGTGCTTTAGTCAAATGGAGAAATTCGATTTCCACATCAGCAGGATGACTTGGATTGCAGTTAGCTAGAGTGACATGGCTTTGTCTCCTAGTTAAGTCAGTAAATTCGAGTTATAGGCTAGAAGTAGAGTTGTGAATGGGTTTATTTCTAAAGTTTAGCAATCTAGTGGAGTTATTATTAGTTAAACTCAGTCAAGTGAGATATAGTATTTAGTGGAGTTGGTAGGAGTCCAATTGAGTAGCTATAATAGTTGTTAACTCACCGATCTCTCAGTTAACTGATCAATTTACTAAAAATAAACATAGTAAGGCATATAATTTGAATTTCCTAGTTGGAGTGGATGAAAAATCACATTTTAATTATCAATTGTATACCAGTTGAGTGTACAAGTTTTACATTGGATCAGGTGGTCAATTCCTCTAGCAATTGTGCAAGGAATAGGGAATTTCCCTATTATTGAAGAGTTAATTTCCTCCTGGATTGAAATAGGAGGAAGATTGAGGCTTGAATTGGTTAAGTGTTGGTCAGAGAAGGCCAATGAGCAGGAGATTAGAATTGCAATGCAAGGTGTGCTTCAGGATTGAAGCAATACATTATAATTGATCCATATTCTCATTTGAGATAATGCAAAGCAACATAAGGTTTTTTCCTAGTTGTGTTCTTATGTAAAATCATTGTGTTCCTTGTGTTTTGATTGATGCATGCCATTACATGCGTTTATATCATGTGTTTTCTTTCTGCAGAATAGTAGAAGAATTTTTTTTCTCTTGATTTCAGTTCGATTTCATTAACAACGACAAATTTGTTACATTTTCTATAGGAACCAAACAAATCCTAGTTGCAAATTTAACTTCACTACTAGAGTAGTTGGCTTATTTATTATAGTTTGATGTTGAGATTATACTTTATGATGTATTCACACCTCAATCACATTGAACACTAACTCGCTTACACATGTTGGTGGCATTTCTCATGGATTGAGACATTTTTCATTAGAGTGTCATTATGGCACATATGTGGAAGTTTTTAGGGCCTTTTGAGGACTTAAAAACATGATCTATTGTGTCTATTTATTTCTATTCAACCTCATAAATAAAGATCCACACCATCAACCTTGATTTATGGGTGATTTGGAGCCACATATGCCACATGGAGGGTTTTTGATGCATATTCCTTAGTGTTGGTTACATATTGGAGCTTATGAAGTTATGGGCCATTTCATTTGAGCACTCCATTTTT